>ML815067.1:106541-141837 GCA_009831015.1 Picea engelmannii
ATCTGTACAACACAATTATTTATTTCCTTAATTCTATTCAAATTGTAATCCATCAACAACTCCTTCCCCACATCTATTGGTTTTATTGCACAAACCACATTTTTGTTTCCATTACACCCCTCAAACATGCAATTGGTTAGTTTGTTTTTGCTTCCAAAATATGACCTATTTATAAACCCAACAACAATTCTCGAAGCTTTGGGCCTTCCATCAATATATATAGATTCTCTTTTATTTTAATTGTTTTCTTTCATTTTGTTATAATTTGCACAAATTCCATATCTCTGCATACTTGATAGTTATTGGGTTAGCCATATCCAATGTTTATAATCATACGTTGAGCCAACATAATCTGCCAGTTCAGTGATGTTGTTGTATGAGACATTTATACCATCCATTGAAAAGAGCCCCAACCCATGTAAACTAGATGGAACAATTTAATATGTTCTCCCATCGATACCAAAATCAACGTCCAACTCAAGAAGTGGGTTTGGTACCTAGTTATTCACATAATTCCTACATCTCAATGACATTTCCTTGTCTTCATCAATCTCATTTCTATAAGCGCATGCCCTTCCTTCAACCAGAAACAAACACATTTTTTAAAGTTTTGTTCTGACATTACCACCTCTAGTGGCTCTTATTGTCTTATTTGATGATTCCCTTCCCCATTTTCATCAAAAATGCCATTTCTATTTGCATCAATATCTAATATATATCTATTGGATTGTCCCTTCCCATCCATAATTTAAAATTAACAATGAATAACACCAAGCAAGTTGAAATAACTAGAATGGAATGTTGCCCAATTGTTAAGTACAAATCTCTTGGAGATTATTTCAATACATAAATGGATTTGATCAACATGGATGCATGCAAATATTTCCTTACCACTAATGATGAAGGATTCTTATTGTTGCATATAAATGTTTTAATCTATATTTCCATTTAGAAACACAAACTTCACATAGAACTTATGTACTCTTCAACCAAATTAAGTAACAAAGAAAAATAACCAACTTGATTGTAACCACCTTGAATATTAGATAAAATGCATCCTCATAGTCAATTTATTCTTATTGTGGCATTTAGTTTCAATCCCACTTTATGCTTATCAATGCTACTATCAACTTTGTACTTAGTCCTATAGACCTAGATACAATCAATTGCATTCTTACCTTTAGGAAACTGTTTTAAGAAGGGACGTTGGAGTATACATCAGCTTGAATTAATATTAGTTGAGTACTTTCCATGCATAATTTATTGTCAATTTTTTAGCTTTATCAGGTTTACCACCCATGGTATTTTATTATTGAATCCTATTCATAGGATTTCATCACATTGTGTATATGATTATATGGCATTGCATTGCTGAGTAAAATGTACAATGTTGGTTTATGACTTTTTCTTTACTAGAGTCAAATATTCACTATTTATATTTTTATTCTTTAAACTAGATGAAGATTTAGATTCAAAAGTTAACGATATCAAAATGATTTCTTCATGTAACCCTAGATGATTTTTTCTCCTTAACAGGGTCTTGTTTCCCATAGTTACATAAAAAGGGAAAGGCATTACTAAGGTGTATGGTTGTTAGTTGATACCAATCCACTAATATTTTATGTCCTTGATATTTTCCCTCAAATATTATGCACCATTTACCGGATTAACATATGCATACCAATTGTGAGACTATCTATCTTTAAGAGGTTTAGGACAACTTAGAATTTTTTTGTTTAATTGCTTATTAAACTCCCTTCCACACAATTAATAATTGTACCTCCCACAATTGTATGAGTGTATTCCATTTTAACTAGTCTGGCCAAGGACTTTCCAAATAAATAACATGCAATTCCATGCAATTCCTAGCATTGATGGGATCTTCTTGGATAAATTGTTTGACCTTCATTTCAAATTATTAATATTTCCATAAACAAGAGAGATTTAACTCCTATGTGGTCAAGGATTCTTTCAACCTTTATAGTCTAATTCGAAGTTCTATGAACCAACTTTGCTAGATACTTATAGAAATGTTTATCTAAATAGTTGTCATGTCATTATGATAAAAAAAAATAAGTATTATATTTTTTTATTATTATCAAAGATTGAACAATGCAAGCATTTTGACTTACAATATTGAAAATTTAGAAAATGAATTTATAATACATTTTTATGGTTGATAATCCTTCCAATCAACCATCAGGTAGAGCTTAGTACTAGTATTCATATTATAGATATATCACACTCTATACACTATTGAAACCAATACCCGAAGTCAATGATAGTAGGTGATGTCTCATTGAATTTGTCCTTAAAGTTTCTACTACTTTTCTAGAGATTCAACTAGTTCAAGAGCTATAATAAATGCGATCTATTTCTTAAAACATTGCATTTTTATGCATAACATTGCACCTGTTCCATTGAGGACGTTCATTCAATGGTGTTAGTGTTTCATGGAAACCTGCACAGGAGACCTAGCTAAAGCATACAAAAACAAAGCTTATCAAGAAAAGGAAGATAGATACAATATGAAGAATGAGAATCAATGTATATTATGATCTAATCAATGAGTGAGTGATCTTCACTCATATAGGCAATGAAATCCTATAATTAGGAATGCATGCATAATAGTGATGGTATAAAATTAGAAAGTCTAAAATAGAACTAGTCAATTAACTCCCACTGAACTAGTGTTACTCCCAATGAACTAGTGTGCCGAAAATAGAAATTTCTCCAACACCCCCCTTGAACATCACTATGGAGTAAAAAATGATTCCCGACTACTAGGCCATATTAGGTACTCATTTACAATGCAACTAATGAACAATGAATAAAAATGAGGAAAGAGGGAAAACCACATGGGAACAAAACCCTCCCTCAAAAGACAATGAATCAAAAGAAGAAAAGGCAACTACTAGGCAACTGTGTTCTTCACTGAAAGATGATCCCGCAAAGTCTGAAACTTTTGCTCAGTGAAGGTCTTGGTGAATATGTCAACAGTCTATTCAGAGGAAGGAAAAAACTACAAATCAATGATCCTGTCATGTACTATATCTCTGATGAAATGCATGTGGACCTCAATGTGTTTGGTTCATTGTCGTCGTACTGGATCTCTACAAAATTTTAGTGTACTATGATTGTCACACCATATGATAGTCGAACAATGAAATTGGATACCAAGCTCGATAAGGAAGTGTTGAAGCCAAAGTGTTTGAATGTCACAGTTGACTACTCCTCTGTACTCGGCCTCTGTGGAAGATAATGCAATGGCTGATTGCTTCTTACTTGACCAACAAATTGGGCTTGACCCCAAACTGAGAGTGTACCCAGACATGGACTTGCGATCTATACTATTACCAACCCAATATGAATCTGTGAAGCCTATGATATCTAATGCACAACCAGCTGCATAGTGAATCCCATAACTCATGGTGCCTTGAACATATATGAGGATGCGCTTGGAAGCCTTCCAGTGTAGATCATGGGGTTCCTACATGTATCTGGAAATTTCTCCTACTGCATATGAGATATCTGGATGGGTGTAGGTGAGATACAAAATAATCCCCACCAATTGTCGATACAAAGTGTTGTCCACTAATGGTGTATCCCCTCCATCCTCAATTCTGATCCCAGATAAGAAATGTGTAGGTGCATATTTACAGTTTGTCATGTGGAATCTATCCAGAATATCCCTAACATACTTAGCCTAAGAAAGTTTGATGCCAGAAGCATCCTGAATAATCTCAAGACCAATAAAGAAGTGTAGTGGACCCATCTCTGTCATAGAGAACCTGTCATGAAAAATATCTTTGAACAAATCAATGGCTGAAGTAGAGCTACCAGTGATCAAAATATCATCAACATAGAGTACTAAAATCATCACAGAGTTAGTAGTCCTCAACATGTAAACATTGGAATTAGATTTACATCTAACAAAATCATGTGAAAGCAAGTATGAATCCATATTTTCATACCATGCTCTAGGTGCCTGCTTCAGGCCATATATAGACTTCTTCAGTATGCATACTAAAGATGAGTTCTGAATGAACCCCTGCGACTTCTCCATGTAGATCTCCCTCTGAAAGGTCACCATGAAGAAAATCATTCTTCACATCCATTTTGTGAACTTCCCATCCTTTGGCTACTGTAATGGATAGATCCAAGCGAATGGAGTCCATCTTTGCTATAGGAGAAAAGGTCTCATCATAATCTATCCCATGAATCTGCTAAAATCCTTTTGCAACTAATCTAGCCTTGTACCTTCTCACCTGACCATTTGCTCCTCTCTTGGTCCTATAGACCCATTTGCATCTGATAAGTTTCCTCCCTAGTGGAAGTGGAACCAGATCCCAAGTTTGATTCTCTAGGAGAGAGTCAAGCTCCTCCTTCATGGTTACTTCCCATAGTGGATTGCCAACAACCTCACTGTAGGTATGTGGATCAGAAGATTGAATCATATAGAAATGCATGGGCATCATTGGTTCAGAACCTAAAGGTACATGAGAAGGATCCACATGCTGAGATCGAGTCCTCCTCAAATCCAATGGATCCCTTTCAAGGTTACCTATTTCCTGAAGTGTGGAATGTTCCCACTTGGGCATTTTCTGAAGCTTCAACACTGGCTCCTCATTTGGTTGTACTACCTTCTCATCTGTATGTACAAAATCCTCTGAATCCATGTCTAAATATGTAGCATCTGAGTGTGTGGAATCATCAACTCTAATGTCTGGAACTGATGGAAGCACAAGAGTCTCTGCATGTTTCACTAGAGGTGCATGCAAAGGACTCTCCTCAAACTGAACAATGCACTCAATGATGAGTCGGTATTTAGAGGGATCAATCAATATGTACCCCTTCACATCATCTGGATATCCCACAAAGATGCAAGGTGTGCTTTGTGGATCCAAGGCTTTCCTCTTTTCAGAAGGAATATGGTCCCATGCTCTAGATACAAAGATGTGGAAGTGTGTGACATTTGGTTTGTCACCGTCCAAGCGTCAAAAGGTATCCTATCCTCAACATATCTATGAGGTGCTCTATTCTGTATGTAAGCAACACAATTTAGTGCCTCAACCCAAAGCTTGGAAGGAAGTGATCTTGCATGCAACATGCAACTGGTCATCTCCTTTAGAGACATGTTCTTCCTTTCAACAACTCCATTCTGATGTGGAGTGTATGGAACTGTGTGCTGCAACTAGATACCAACTTCACAACAAATATTCTGAACATCTTTGTTGATATAATCCCCCCCATTTTTTGTACGAAGGATTTTTATTTTCTTCCCAGTTTGTGTCTCTACTAGAGATTTGAAGTCTTTGAGATGCTCAAAAAATTCATACTTTTTTCTGAGAAAATAAATCCAAGTATAGCATGAGAAATCATCCATAAATGTAAAAACATACCTTTCTTTGTTGATGGAAGGATGTGGAAATGGACCCATGAGATCACTGTGAACAAGATCCAAGGAAGAGGAGACTCTCCTTGCCTTCCCCTTTTCAAATTTCTCTTCAGGATGCTTGCCAAGAATGCATCCTTCACAAACCCATTTAGAAAATTGAATGTCTGGCAAGCCTTTGACCATTCCTTGCTTGGAAAGTTGCTACATGTACCTAAATTTTAAATGACCAAATCTCTCATGCCATACTCTACTACTATCATTAGCATGTGTAAGTAGCAAAGATGAGTCATAGTCAATAAACTTAGTGAACTTGTACAACTGTGATTTGTGATCTACCTCACCAACTGCAATAATGGAACTGTCATGCATGTCAAGTACAGTAACTGAATCTGATGTAAATTAAATCCTTTTACCTATTTGAGTGATCTGATAAACTGAGAGAAGATTTATAGAAATCTTTGGAACATGTAAGACATTCTCAAAACTTCCATTAGGGAGTTCCACTCTTCCATCTCCTACAACTGCTATTGGAGTATCATCCCCCATGAGAATAGGAGGTCCAAAGCATGAACTCAAAAAAGTAAAAACTTCATCTTTAGTTTCCATATGATATGATGCGCAAGAATATATAATCCATGAATCAGATGAGGAATTAATTGCAACCAGAGCATGATGATTACCTTTCTTAGGCACATGGTCTTCTTCCTTCTTCTTCTTGGCTCCTTCAGGAATGAAGTCTCCAAGGTTATTCTTCTGAAGTACATGTGTCATAAGATTGATCTGCTTCTTCATGCATGTGGACTCTTCATGATTCGGTTTATTGCAATATGTGCACTTCTTTCCCTTCTTCTTCTTTCGATTTGGAATTTGAAGAATCTTTGGAACTTGAAGAATCCTTGAAGGGTTTGGAATATCCCTCCTTCTTTGACTCTGGATGTAATATCTCATTTCATTTCTACTTCGATTTCTAATTGGATGACCCTTTTCCATCATGCATGGTGAGTGCTTGTGCTTTGGGATATTTCATGAGGCACATTTGTATGAGTTTTGTCTGCTCTTATGTGAGAGACTCAATGAACTGAGCCATCGTAGGCATTTTCCAATTTGCGCCCAAAAGACATCTGCTAGAATGGAAATTGGAGACATATACAACATATTCTAGTCCTATCTTAGCCAAGATTGTTAGAATAAGTTGTTTCTCTTGTGTAGACTTGTCAATACCACATTCACCCAAGATCAAAATCAAATATTTAAAGTTAGTAATAAATCCTGTATATTATCAAAACTTTTAGGGTCTAAGGTATTCAACTCTACCTCAAGCATATGACCTCACATCTCATCCTGCTTTCCACAGAGTCCTTCCAAGGTGGTCTATATCTCGTTTGGAGTCTTTCATGTGGAAACATGAAACCATAGATCAATGGATATTAAATCAAGAAGTAATCCTGTGGCCTCATCCTTACGTTTCGCCCATCTGGTTTTCTCAAGCACTGATGTAGGTTCTATTTCTGTCACCATCGTCAAATTATACAACCCTTTTCTTTTGAGTTGGAACAAGGCCTTCAAATTCCATTAAAAATAGTTGTACAAAGTGACTATTATCACCAAACTTGATTGAATAAGTTTCATCACCTCCATCCTGCTATTGATTTTGAAAAGATCCTGAAAACCTAGATCGTGGATTCCGAGATATGACAAATGGTGTATGGCAACTATAGATATGATAAAAAAACTATATCTCCTAAAATATGATGTGGGTTTTGAAGATTTTTGGTGAGCATAAGAATCCCTATGTTATACGTCTCTGGTCAAAATTTCAGCCCGACCCAGATCATGGATTTCAAGATATGGATATTTACTGTAGAAACCCAATTTTCTGGAGAGCTGCTGAATCGTCGCACCCTAGAGAAGGATAAAGTGCGGCGATGCTAAATCGTCGCAACCTAGTGAGGGACACAGTGCGATGATTTTGAAAAACTGAATCGTCACACCTCGGATAAAGAGCACAGTGCGACGACGTCACACCTTGGTTGTGTATAGGCCGTGACGATGCTTGGAAAAATAAACTTTCTTAAGTATGAGTGCAACTGTCGCACCCTTCAATAGGATAGGATGTGACAATTCCAATCGTCACACCTTTCGATAGGGATAGGCCACGACGATTACAGAAACTAGGTTTACTAAAATCCTCTTTCGCTCTTCTCTGGCTTGTCTGGGTTTCTCCAAGCAACTCGACTCTGAAACCATGTCAGTGTTTCATGGAAACCTGCACAGGAGACCTAGCTAAAGCATACACAAACAAATATTATCAAGAAAAGGAAGAGAGATACAATATGAAGAATTAGAATCAATGTATATTATGATCTAATCAATGAGTGAGTGATATTCACTCATATAGGAAATGACATCCTATAATTATGAATGCATTCATAATAGTGATGGTATAAAATTAGAAAGTCTAAAATAGAACTAGTCAGTTAACTCCCATTGAACTAGTGTTACTCCCATTGAATTGATGTGCTGAAAATATAAATTTCTCCAACAAATGGGGTATCTGTCGTGGGTTCTTTCCATGGTACCTATTTTTCATTGGAAAACTATTGAATCTATAGCCTTATGAATATTATCTCAATTGTCGGGCTAGGTTTTGTTTGATCATTTTTGGCTCTCAAGGCATTCATTCTTAAGGTGTTCTCCTAGGATAAAATCAAAATAATTCTTCTAATTTATATTTCATAGACTCGTTTTGTTGAGTATACACCATGTAAGAAAACAACCTTTTATGCCTCTTGTCATAGTGACATCCTTTGCTATTAAGTTTATTCTTTCTTGTGTCAATCGATGATTATTTGTTGAGATATGCCATTTTTAGGAGAATATTTATACATTCCCTCTCTAGAAGTAATTTGCATGCCCAATTTATGTCTCTATTTCATTGACAAATTTTTGTCACTTTAACATTAATAAAATTTTAGATTTAAGTACATGGAAAGAAAACCATCAACTACCTTGGATGTCCTTAACGTTCAAAAAAATCAATAAAAAGGGTTTTGCAAGAAAATTATTTTCCATATGCCCAATTACCCTCTCTCATGTATCAATGTGGTCACAAAACTCCAATGCTCCTCCTCAATATACATGTTTGGGTCCATCACCAACCTTCATGAAGTATTCTCCTCAACCCAATCATCCCAAAAATTGAAGTGTCCAAACTCTAAGGTATATATCACATGGTCCCAAGCTCCAAGGAATAAGTTCCTTCCTCCAAGTGCCCAATGTTCCTCCTCCTAGGTAGGCACCTCCACCGATCGAGAGATAAGTTATCGATGAGGAAGCCTAATATAATTTCCAATGGTATAGACAATAAGAGTTTTGAGTCAATTGTGAGACCAAGATCTAGCATGCCAAAATTTTGGTATTTTCCATGTGGGAAAAGACTAGTGAAACACATGTTGTAAAATGTTTGGTACAATGCCACTTTGTTAAAATAAGGCATCTTAAAGGTTTGGTGTTGAGTATCACTACCTCATTGCACAAATAATATACAACAACAAGATTCTCTATGAACAACATGCAGACATTATTCATTAGATACAAAAAATTAGAAAGGGTGTTAGTCAAGCCAAAAAGCATGACAAGCCATTCAAATGACCCTTGTTTATATTTAGAAGCCAACTTTGACTTGTATGGTTATTTGATGGTATCCTAATTTTAATATAAGACTTTGCAAAAATAATTGGCTCAACAAAACTAGTGTAGAAGGTTTCCAATCCTTGAATTAGGGTATCGACTCTTCATAGGGATATTGTTAAAGGATTTATAGTTAATGGAAAGTCATATCAAGCCATATTTCTTTGGATCTAGTACAGTTGGACAAACATAATGGTATGAACTAGGCAATATGAGATCATCATTTCCAACTTGGGTCTTGCATTTGGAAATTGATCTCATCATTGTCAATATTGAAAGTCAAAGAAATTCATTAGGAAAGGGTGACCCTAGCACAGTTCGTGTGTTTAGGTTCATAGACAACATACCTACCATTTTTTTAGGATCATACAAACACATCAAAAATGCCAAGGGGTATCATGTCATAGATGGCCCATTCTTTCATAGATTTGATACCAAACTCAAACTTGCATTGTTGTAAGACATGGTTATATTTTGTGTATGTTTGTTGGTCTTAGGAAAATGTCCAAAGGGCCATGAATACATGTTTTCTTCCAAGTATCTTTTTAGTTGTATGTTTGTTGGTATTAGACATTTCTCCAAAATGAAAGGAATACATGCTACATCAAAATATATTGAAAGTTTGGCTACCAACATGATAGCGACCCACCAGGTCTATTTCCCACAGGTGTGGAGCTATAAGTCACTCTGTAGAAACTCCAAGCTCAAGATGCGCTCAAACTCTTAACATGGGCCCAAAATCCTCTATTAACATAGCTCTGTAATGCTCTGTTCTCATACCAGTCCACTAATGCCTAAAGTCTAGGTGTTAATATCTCTTTTCGTCCACACAACCAATGGCTGTAACCAGTGCTTATCCACTTAATCTCTTAACCCTTGGAGCTAACTTCTAGTTCTCTTGTTCCATGTGACCATAGTCTATGACCATGGGTAAGCTCCATGAGTGTACGTGATCAATATGGATCATCAATCTATACTCTTCAATGGATGACTACCACGTATAGCGGTCCTGGGATGTTAGGAATTTTTACACTTCCCAACTACCAGAACTCCCGAAGGCCACGGTTTGCAATAATATTATCATTGATCCCACTAGTGATCAATGGTCACGATCTCTTCCGTTATGACATCATTCAATCATGGATCCCCAATATCTCACATGTCCTCTCCAATGTTCTTCAAGTATTGATTGTTGATGCATACTGCAAGAGGATTCTCCTCTTCTTCATCCAATCAATCTTTAGATTGATTTTCTCCTCCATTAAGTAATACATATATGATATTTTTCTGCTACAATAGTTGAAAAATGTCTTCATTTGAGATATATTCATCATCATATTTAACTTTAAGGTTTTCATTCATCTTCATGATAGTTGTAGATAACTCTCTATATTCATCTTTCTCATAATCTGCATACATACACCAATTATTAGTTTAAAAACATAAGACTCCTTTTTTGGAATCATCTCCAATGCATCATTAACCATGAGACACTCATCAAGTTCCTCATCTTATTTTTTTGGTATCATCTTCTTATATTGGTCTGAGCACCTCACACCAACATCTACTTCTTCAATAATTTGATTTACAAGTTGTGTGTAGTCTTCATCTTGACTACCTTCCTGCATAACAAAATTTTGATTTTGTTCTTCTTCAACTATGCTTTTAGAAAAAACATCTCCACCTTCATCAACCTTTATGACAGTCTCAGCTGGTTGTCCAACTTTTTCTTTAACCTACAATCATACATAAAATATTAGTTTGAAAAACGTAAGGCTTTCTAGCCTCATTTAATGTCTTTGTTATCAAATATTCATGTTGATATTTACTCTCTAAATCACCCATGAGACTTCCAACAAGACTCTCATCATCATCTTCATCATTCTATCCAAGGAATGATCCCTTATCTTATTCTCATAATGAACTTCCTCTTCATACTCAACTACTCTAAGTTCTTTCTTAAATCTAGCACATAACTTGTGCTTCAACTTCACTTGCAACATATTCCATTTTACCCTCTTCTTCCTTAGTGTCCAACCATATCTCTGATTTTCTTCACTTTTCTATAGCATTTGTTCCACATAATTGAGTTATGTCTTTAACTCAACCATTTTCTTGTCAAATTATTCATCACTCATCCTCTTTATTCCAACTACTCTAGCATCCTCTTTTCTTTGGCTATGGATTTTTCTTGAACCCTTGTCATGACCATTAATAGTGATCTTCATCTCCACTTTTGTGAGCTTCTCCATACTCACTATGAGTTGAATCAAGCTTCCTCTGTAGCAAGTCTCTACATCTTTCCACTCAATATCTCATCAAGCTTCACCTGAGCCTGGCATTTTGGTATTCTCCAGGTTCTTTCCTCTGGAACCTTCTGAGCACTTTTGCTCTTCTTCGATTTCTCCACCTACTCACCTTTATCTAAGAAATTCTATGGTTCTCCTCACTTCCAATTCTCTGCTGGAAGTATTTACAACACTCCTTCCTGCAAGGTCCTGTCACAAGATTTTCTTATGAGCTTCTCTTTCTCTTCATCCTCTATCACAACTTCTTTGTTGTCATGGCTGCTACCATTTCCCTACTGCTACCTACAATACAATCATACTTTTAACCATAATTAATTACAAGAAATCAATCCAATACTTGCAAGATCTGTTATGAGATCTTGTCTTCTCAACATCTCTCTCAAACTTGGCTTCTTTGGTTGAAATGATCTCAGTTCTACAGAAATTCCCCAATGTGATTATATATCCAATTCCTTTTTTTGCAATTGCAAGTTTTGCAAATTCCCTTTTTCTCAATCTCATAACAAAGCTGGTTGGGCTCTGATAGGAATTGATAGAGACCCACCAGGTATATTTCCCACAAGTGCAGATCTATAAGTAACTCTGTAACAACTCCAAGTTTGAGTTTCTCTAGAAATCTTTACACAGGCCCAAAATCCTCTATTAACAAAGCTCTGTAATGCTCTATTCTTGCACCAGTCCACTAGCACCTAAAATCTAGGTGCTAATATCTCCTTTCATCCACACGACCAGTGGTTATAACCGAAACTTATCCACTTAATCTGTTAACCCTTGGTGCTAATTTCCAATACTCTTGTTCCATGTGACCATAGTTTATAACAACGAATAAGCTCCATGGGTCTACATGATCAATCTAGATCGTCAATCTATACTCTTCAATGGATGGCTGCCACATATAATAGTCTCTAGACATTGATACTTTTTACACTTCCCAACTACTAGAACTCCCGAAGGTCGCGGTCCAAAATGATCTAGACCATTGATCCCGCTGGTGATCATTGGTCACGATCTCTTTCGATATGATATTGGTCAATGATGGATCACCGTCGATATACATCATGGATCTAGTATGGATCATTGATTCTCCTTTAATTATATTTCAAATCACGATGTGGGCCACCACAAAAATTTGATCAGTCTGGAACCTTTCTTCCATGTGTTGTACTCTGAGTGGGCTCCGACGTCAGCCTAACATATCTCATCTTCGGGACACATGAACTTACAAAAATTCTTAGAACCAAAAACTCCCTATGGCTAGATACGAAATGACGAGGGTTGTTGATCTTCTATCCTAAATATTTAATCTCTGTCGTCCAATCCTTAACACTATTTTAAAGCTAAAAGTCACCGAGGGAAAATGCCCATGATGATATGGGTTGTTGATCTGCACTCAAGATATAATATGAGCTATCAATTTGCATTTAAAGGTTTTCCATGGAAACCTTGTATCGTGGGACCTGGTCTCCACGTGTCACCTCATGCGTGGAGTTCCTTACATTAGTGTGACATTTGTTGTCATTGTGACCTTATAAATTTTAGGCCTTCCAATACTTTAAAACTGTTTCTACTCACGGTCTGCCATAATGAGGGCCATCAATCTCACGTCTTGTCCCAAATCAAATACATGTCATTGATTCCTTCTTGATCTATCACTGTCATTTGATCTCTTCTAACGTGGATTTGTTTCTCTCTCCTTTAATCTCCTCATATGTTATAACCTCAGATACGACTATCGTCTGTCGATCTAACTCTGGATTTGATGGTTAGATCTGTTCCCATCACCGGATTGTCGGGACTTCTATAGAGTCCTTCTAAATATGATCCAATGGATAGGACTTAACTGTGGGGAAATCCTATGGTTATAAATGATCCTTCCTTCACGGTATAGGTTGATGTGATTTGGATCGTTGATCCTTCCAGTGATCAACGATCAATGAATACTGTAGCTTCTGCTGCGCACCAAACCTATAAAATTTGTCTCTTCCTGCACATGATCCTACAAAAAACACTATGTGAGAGTCCAGTCTGGACTTTAATCACACTAAGCATTAATGAAATAGAAAGATATCTATATCTTACATCGATACAGAGAGCCATTAAAACACATGAAGATTCTAATCATGAATCTATACATAATTATATAAGGCCTCCTTGCCTTTCTAGTGTGATTTAAAATTAATTGGCCTCTATTTGACCTTTTTGGTCACATTCAACCTCTACACACTCAATTTTCCTTTCTCACTCTGTCTCTACACACCTCTGATTGCTCGTAGGATTACAATTTTAAGCATGGAAGGTCAATTTCCAACTCATCAACAAATCCCTAATATTGTGCAACTAACAACCATAATAGTACTCTCGTACTTTATAATTGATAAGGATAAAATGGAATCAAATACTCCATACTTAAGATAATCTACCCAAACTCAACTAATTTCTCAATTAAGATTTTACGCTTCAAATAGGGAAAACAAACTCTATCCTTCTAAAATCCAACTAAAATATGAGAAACTACATTCATTTGAAGTTTTAGGGAACCCACTCTCTTACTAAATGTAAATATTCCTAGGTCAATCAATAGGGTTGATTTCAGAGGTGAAATTCTCCTACATCACAACATGAGTAGAAGTCATATTCATTTTATTAAGAGGCTTAGGGATTCATGCTAACATGATACATAGATAGAAATAACTATAGAGTTTAATAAAAATAAAAAAATTATAAAAGATACAAAGGAAAATGTTAGGAAGGAACCCTTTCTTAAGCATAATTTAGAAAGAGTGTTGTTAATGGTATGATAATAACCCCATGCCAATCATTGCACTCAAAGTAGAATATATGACAATTGATGTCTCCAAGGCATAACCTACTGGAAATTCTTTAGGATGATATGAATTGCAATATTAGGGAATTATTTTGTGAAAGTATTTGAGCAATGGAACTAAAATGGTGTCCACACACACACACACACACATATTTTGATTGCATACATGTTTAATACAACATGATATTCTAATTGAAGAATGTTTCTACAATTAAGAAATATCAAATTATTGCAAGTGAACCGAGCTAGAATGAAGAACTATAAATTTATTGGAAAATAACTAGATTTCCACCAAGGAAAATGAAAGGAAGATGCCTAATGAAACAAGGGATGAAGTCTAATTTGGGAAATAATAGTATGACAAACCATATTGACCAAATTTTCTTATGTGATGTATCAACGTTTTTGAAACATTTTTTTCTTACTAGTATACTATGCATTATGAATAATGTAACCAATGGTTTGATATTCCATGTTATCCATGATTATATATGCACTATGGGTGTAATATTATAAATAATATAGAGTGATCCATATGATTTTTTCAAAGGTGACAATAGATTTTAGAAGAATACTTCTAGCTAATTGAAGGAAACTCACTTCAATAAAGTGCAAATTATATTGATGGGTGCATAATGGAATCTATTGTATACTTTCTTACAAGTAACTCTCAATTAATTTTTCAATGTTGATGCAAAGAGATACAATAAATTGAAATTTCCAATTGTTAATTTTATGAGTTAGCTAGCAATCCAAGTTGTGAACCCTTCAAGGAAATTTGACATTTTAAGACTCATTGCTTAGTGAGTACACTTTGAGGAATTAAAAATTCTTGTGTTGGGCCAATTGAAAATCCATTACTATAGTATGCATACCTATTTAGGATTCATAACCGTGGGCCTTCTTCTTTAGGGTTCTTTGTCTCCTCTTCTCTTTGGAAAATCCATTCTCTATGGGTCCTCTGTCTCCTCAAACTATAGGGTCCTCCATTGCCTCTACTCAATGGATGGATTGGGATATGGGGTCCTCTATTTCCTTAAAATTTAGGATACTCCATCACCTATACTCAATGGATGGATTGGGATATGGGGGTCCTCTGTCTCCTCGAATTGAAAATAAACTACTCAATCACCTCTGCTCAATGGACATATTGACCTCTATGGGTCCTTTGTCTCCTTGAAGGGTAGAGTCCTCCATTGCCTCTACTCAATGGATGGATAAATCTCTATATTGGGTCCTCTATCTCCTCAAACCGTAAACAAAATCCTTGGTCACCTTTTCTTAATGGATGGATTGGGATTTATGGGTTCTCTGTCTCCTCAAAGGGTCCTTGGTCACCTCTTCTCATCAGATGGACCATGATTTATATACTTTGGATTGGGCTCTATGTAAGGCCTGTCTAAATAGAGCCTAATAAAAAAAACATAAATTTGAACAGAGAATTTCTATCATAATTTCTTTTCGGTTCTATATTCAGCAAAATAACAATTCATGGTTCAACAAAATTCAAAATGAGCAACATGATATAAATAACATATTGAATAACATGTACAACATAGTAAAATAATGAACCATCATAATGATAATGAACATGCCCTAATAATGAAAATAAATACCTCTCAAGTGATGTTGTTCCCCAACTCAAGTGATTTTGTTCCCCAACTCTGTCTATCCAAGATGAAGCTGAAGCTCTACCCAAAAATGACTAACCTCCCATCTAGCTAGGAACAACCTATCTGACTCCCTAGCCCCAAGATTCCTTACAATTTCCTGGCCCACGAGCCCAAAATTCCCAGCAACAGGTGCCCCCTATGAGAGTCCTCAAGAAATCTCCTTAAGCAAGCTGCCAGTAAATCCAGAAATACATATCAAGTCTCCAACTCCCTCCGTTCACCTTCTCCTTTTATCATATGAAAATATTACCCCCCCAAAAACCCAAAAAGACCCCTTCCCGAGTCTTTTCCCCTTGTCTTACCCTCCCTTCCCCATTATTCACCGCCTTATTCCCCCATTAAGTCTCAACCACCTTATCCCTCCATTAAGTGTCAACCACCTCATCCCCTTCATTAAGTGTCAACCACCTCATCCCCTTCATTAATGGGTCCATCTACTGATGCACTAAGTCTCAAAATGAAAATTATTAATTTATTAAACCAATATTCCTTAAACAAATATTTAATCATGATAATTAATTAATAATTAGGGTTGTTACATACACCCACCCTTCAGGAAATTTCATCCTGAAGTTTAAGTAATTTATAATACAAGGGAAATGACACATGGTTCACACATTCATGTCCAATAGACAACATTATTAGTAAGTAAGCCAAAGAAAACTCATACATACTAGTGTACATGTGAAAGAAATGCATGTGTAGCTAGCACATACAAGTCTCGTGCATGTACTAATAACAATAACTGTCACCTCTATAGTAATTTCTGTATGCATCCAATCCAATCAACAAGACTATTCATTTTATAAAATATAATAATCCAATCAAATGTTTGTGAAATCCCTTAATTACAATAATCTAGCTCAACAATGTTTATTTAGACAATTGTAGTTTAGTTAAGTAATTATGAATATACATATATACACACTTTCTTTTCAGAAGGGAAGACCATAATTTCCACCATAAGGAAAATCTCCATACACTCTCAACTATTTATATTCATCCTTCCTCCCTAACTTACTTCCATCTTCCATTCCTATCCTTCCTCTACTGGACTATCTTGGAGCATCAACTATATTGACCTAACTCCAAATAAAAACCATAAGCAGAAGTGTGACTATCTTGACCAAGCTTCCCTAACGGGCAACTGACAGTCATCATCACATGTCTAGGGGAGTGTGAGCTAACACCGTCCTCCCATGACTCCAGGTTTCGGAGGATACACGGTGGGAAATGCCTCCATCCCTCCTAATAGGACTAGGGTCCACACCCTACAATGGAATATACAGTGGCACCATTTTGCTGGGAATTTTGTCATTGTTTATTCAGTTTTTGGGTAGTCTCACCACTTGAAAACCTGCACTCGTCCCTATATCATAATAGTGCATTCGTACCAATATAATTTCACATACAAGATTCATACCATATTGTTTCTTGGTCAGTGGTCATGACATCCACTTTTATTACCATTATCCCTTGGCTATTTCATAGCCCATTAACTTGCAAATTAGTCTATAACACAAACTCATACATATCTATGCATTATCATAATGTAAATGCATCTGACCATAATCTCAATTCGATATCCATGTACGAACAACTTTAATGTCAAAATTTCCAAGTTAAAAATAGATCTCATAATATCCCCATAATTCAATTAACGTCACCCATTTATAAAATTTTCATTTACATAATAGATTTCATCATATCCACCATCATTCACACAACGTTAAACATTCCTAGATTTCACCTTCACATAATAGATTGCATCATATCCATCATCATTTAAGTGACATTTAAACATTTATATAATTTGCATTCACATAGTAGGTCGCATCATATCCATCATCATTCAAATAAAATTTAAACATTCATAGAATTTCTATTCACATAGTAGGTCGCATCATATCCATCATCATTCAAGTGACATTTAAACATTTATAAAGGTTCATACGTCTTAAAAGTTCAAGTGTATCATTAATAGTTTCATTGTGAATCAAACATAAAGGTGATTAGGCCTCAGGTAATCCTAGTTGTCTAAGTCAAAAGGTGGTGTTACATACACCCAACCTTCGAGAAACATATTCTCGAGGTGGTAAAAAAAATGAGGGATAATCTCGTTGTAATGTCTCGACATCCTCCCAAGTAGAATATCTTGGACTATACTTGTCCCACTGGACCTTAACTTGGTCTACCAGATGGTTCCTAAGCTGTCAAACTCTACAGTCCAATATGTGTAATGGTTCTACCGTGAGGGTTCCCGCATCTGATACCTACAATTCCTTCCAATTTAGTTTATGTGACTCGTCAACAACATAATGACATAGAACAGATACATGAAAAACATTATGAGTTTTATGTAAATGGGGTGGTAGTACGAGACGATATGCAACGGGTCCAATTTTCTCTTGGATTTTGAACGGTCATATAAATTAAGGTGACAAATTTGTCCCCTTCCCGAACTGAATGGTACTCTTATTAGGCCTGATACGAATGAAAACCTAATCTCCCACTTTATAACTTCGGTCGATCCTGTGTGCATCTGCATAACTTTTCTGTCTATCCTGTGCTTCCTTTAGTCTCTGCCTAATCTGTATCACCTGTTCCTCCATCTCTTGAATCAATTTTGGCCCAATTTTTACTCGGTCTTCTAATCTTTCCCAACTCAACGGTGTTCTGCATGGTCTTCCATACAGAGCTTTGTAGGGTGGCATTCCGATGGAGCTATGAAAACTGTTATTATAGGTGAACTCTACCAAAAGTATGTATTTCTCCCATTGGGTTTGATTATCCATGACATACATCCTAAGTATGTCTTCCATGACTTGATTTGCTCTCTCAATTTTCTCATCTGTTTCAGGAGCTATGCTTAAGTTCAATGACGTCCCCAATGCTGACTGCAAACTTGTCTAAAACCTAGAAGTGAATCTGGAGTCCCTATCTGAAATGATCTTCTTGGGTATCCTGTGCAAACGGATGACCTCACTTACAAACACGCATACCACATTAGTGACATCGTAAGTGTCTCTAACCGGAATAATATGAGCACTCTTGGTTAACTTATCAACTATCACAAGAATGGAATTGTGTCTATGAGATGTGAGCAGAAACCCCACAACAAAATCCATAGAAATGATTTCCCACTTGGACATAGGAACATCATGTGGTTGTAGGAAACCTGCCGGGTGATGGTGGTCAACTTTCACTTGTTGACACTCTAGGCACTTGGCGATGAAATGGACTACATTACGCTTCAAGCCTACCCATAAGGAGAGCTTCCTCATGTCTGCGTACATTTTCTTCACACTTGGATGCGCACAATAAAGTGCTCTATGGGCTTCCTTCAGTATAATGCTTCGATATCCCCACTTTCGGGAATGTACTTCCTTCCTCTGTATCTTAATAGTCCATTTTCTTCTAGGCTATATCCTTCATACTTTGGATCTAATTGCCTCCCACTCTATAGGTTTGAAGTAACCTTTAAATACCAACTATCTCCAAGGATTTGCATCAACACACGTTCCCTTAGATTGACTTTTAAGGGTACCAAGGAGAAGACACGTGGTCTCCTACTCAAGGCGCGACCAAATTTTATTTTCCCTTGATGTAAGAAATACCAAAATCGTATTCACTCATAAACTCACTACATCACCTTTGCCTGGCATTTAGATCCCTTTGAGTGAAGAGTTGTTTTAAAATTTGATGGTCTGTTTTGAGCTCAAAGTTTCACCCCACTAGATAGTGCCTCCAAAGTTTCAGAGCTAGCATTACAACTGCCAAATCTAAATCATGAGTAGCGTAAAGCTCCTCGTGTTGCTTCAAATTACTTGATGCATACGCTATCACTCCTCCATCCTACATTAGCACATCCCCCAACCCTTGCTTCGAGGCATCCGTGCAGAGTGTGAAGTCCTTTTCCATATTCGACACTCATAGAATTGGTGCACTAGTTAATAATCTCTTAAGCACGATGAATGCACTATCACATTCTTTTGTCCATTCATACCTGACCCCCGTGCGTTGCAAAGTGGTGATGGGTTTCTCTATTTTAGAGAACCCTTCCACAAATCTCCGATAATAACCTGCTAGCCCCATGAAGCTTCTTACCTCATGAGATTTTTTCGGCACTGGCCATTCCATAATGGCCTTTACCTTTTCTGGGTCCACAGAGATTCATTCACCGAAAATGATATGACCTAAATAGTGAATTTCTTTCTGGAAGAAGGAACACTTCGACAAATTACCATACAATTTGTTCTCTCTAAGGCAGGACAACACTACTCGCAAGTGTTCCTCATGTTCTCTTTCGTTCTTGGAATATATGAGGATATCATCTAGAAAGACTTGTACAAAGCGGTCTAGGTATTTCCAGAATACACCATTCATGAGGCTCATGAATACTGTTGGCACATTGGTCAATCCAAAAGGTACTACATCGAACTCGTAATGCCCAAACTGAGTTCGAAATGCAGTTTTAGGAATATCACCTTCCTTAATCCTTAACTGGTGATACCTTGATCACAAATCAATTTTTGAGAATATTGCTGCTCCTTTCATATGATCAAAGAGATCATCTATTCATGGCATTGGGTACCTATTTTCCACTGTAGCACAGTTCAAGTCCCTGTAATCTATACACAGTCGTAAGGAACCATCCTTCTTCTTCACAAAGATTACTGGTGCACCCCAAGGTCAGACACTGGGCCTTATTATCCTTAAGTCAAGTATCTCTTTCAACTGCATCTGCAACTCACAAAGTTCTGGCACTGTCATCCTATACGGAGTCTTGGAAATTGGTTCTACACCAGGTTTTAGCTCAATAGTAAAATCAAGCTCCCTCTTAGGAAGTAACCCTGGCAACTCGTTCGGAAAAACATCCTTAAACTCTGACAATACTGGGTACTGATCCAAGGAGGGTCCTTTCCTTTCACTCACTGCTTCCACTACATATAGTCGACACCCTTGCCTCATGAACTGCTTAACCTTCATATTTGAGATAAAGCATAGAGACACCTTTCTTCGTACACCGTGGATGTCTACTGGCCTTCCTTCATCGTCAACACAAAGCACCCTTTTTGCAAAACAATCTACCATAGCTCGGTGGACTTCTAACCAATACATTCTAATGATTAGGTCATACGTCCTGAGAGAAATGATGTATACCTTCAACCTGGTAGTACACACTCCTAGGTCTACTAGACAATTCTCAACTCTAGGTCCTACCGCTTGTTTTCCCCCCGAAAACATATCAACTTGTTTAAAGTCATTGTGCTCGTAGGCTGCCAAACCACTCTTTTCTAATGCAGATGGTGAAATGAAACTATCTATAGCACCAGAATCAAATAAAATTTTAACATTGATATGATTTAGCGTACCTAGTGACTCCACCACCGTGGATTGATGTTCTGCTTGGAAATTATTAACTGCTGCATAAATCTGGTGGCTACCACTTGCTCTTCCCATCAGGGCATTTCCTTCTCTATGCACAAATCCTGCTTGCAACTCTGGGAAGTCATGCTGGTAATGGGTTCCTCCACATCCCCAACATGTAACACGAGATTGAACTTGCGCACTACTCTGTGATGATCTCTGAAATGAGTTCCTTCCCTTGGAACCCCTACCCCTACTTGCTTCTCCCTGAGAAGGTCGTGAACCTGCTTGCATTGCTGGTGACGAGTGGGATGCTGCACTTGCTACCATCGAAATACCTGTGGAAACTATCCTTGGTGCGACTCTATTACCATAAGGAGGTGGCTTAGAGATCCCTCCCCTGGAGAAGGTCCTAGGGGCCTTCCTCAGGAATCCAGGATGATGTGGAAAGGTCGATCGCATACCTCCATTTAATTTCATGTGTTCCTCAGCATAACATGCATTTTCATCTGCTTCCGCTACTGAAGACAGTTTCCACATCTGTACCATGGCCCTTATCTTAGGTTTTAACCCATATACAAAGCGTTCTGCCTGTCGTTGATCATTATCCATATACGAAAAATATTTTACCAATTCCATGAACCTGATCTCGTACTCTTCCATGGTCCTATTTCCCTATACTAGAGCATGAAATGCTCCCACCTGCTATTCCTCATAGTAAGCTGGTAGATATTTCCTTCGGAACCTATCCTCAAAAATTTCCCAAGAGATGGTGTCTGGGGTAAGGTGCAACTGCCTCTCCAGGTTGCCCCACCAATTCAAGGCATTGTCCCTTAACTGAAAGATTGCTATTTTCTCCTTTGATGTGGAAGCATAGTCTCTTAAGGTGAAACATCATGTCATTCCTTCCAACCATGCCTCTGCATGTTCACTAGCATGACCCCTAGTGAACTCTGGAAGTTTGATCTTCTGCAGTTCTCTAGTGATGTCCTCGGGTGGAGGCCCTCCCCCTAAATCTCTCGATGCTTCAGGGTTACCCTCTCTAGATGGTGGGGGATCCACTTCGATCCCTGCTGGCTGACGCCCCTTTAACGTCTCATTTATAGCTTCCAAAGAGAGTAATATGAGAGCTAATTCAAGCGATGGTGGTGGTGGCATCGACATTGGCATTCCTTGTGACGATGCCCCTCTGCCTCGATTTCCCCGAGTCCTAACCATATTGAACAATTGAATCTGCATCAAACCAAATGCTTGTCAGGTAAGACTCTAAGGAAATTCACATTCACACAACTTATACTTGAAAACATAGGGGAAGGTGTAAGTTTTTTTTACTTGTCTATAAATAGACGTTACTCTCTTTAGGGTAAGTGGCTAGGTTAGGGTCGAAAGCCTCTAAGCTCGATGTCTTCGTCTAAGAAAACTACTGACTTTCTGCCTTGATAGCTATGCTAGCACCGTACCATACTCTCCATAGTGGATCAAATCTCCTATGTAGTGCTTTCTATCATACCTCCTATTATACCCTAACTATTCCCCACAACATGCATCAAACTCCCGCTAGTCTACAAGGACCTTTAACCTTTATAAATATAAAATAACCCTATTACATTCATTAATCATATGGGCATATATATGATTAATGACATAGGTTTCAAACCCAATATTAACATTATAATTTTATAATGATAATTAAATCATCAGGATTACTAATAAATCATCAAGGTAAATAAGTTAATTTACTTAATTATTAGATTAACCTTATCATTTTTTATTGAATTAAAACTCTTATTTACTTCTTTATTCAATTACCATTAATATATATATATATATATATATATATATATATATATATATATATATATATATATATATATATATATATATATATATATATATATATATATATATATATATATATTGTTTTTTTTTGTTAAATAATTAAAATTTTAAACAAATTTTTAAACAGTTAAAATTTTAAACCTAATTTAAATGATTAAAATTTAAAAGAAATAATAAATAAAAAAAATAAAAATTAAAATAACATAAAATAATTAAAATAAATAATAATAAAAAAAGAAAATTAAAATAAATAAAATTTTTAAAATTAAAGTCGGGCATCGTGGGTGCATGAGGCCCACATGCCATCCTTCCTAGGGCTCTCGTTACCCTAAAAACCCTACACACTCCATCATTAGCTGCCTCTCCTACTCTGCAAGTGCGACTGGGGCCTCTCCCACTCTGCAACTACGACTGGGGTTGCACTGGGGTGCTCGTAACTGTTCTTATTTTCTTCGCTTGGCCCCTTTTCATTTTCGTTTTTGTTTTTGTGTCCTACTCATCAGAGGTGAAGGATGAGGCTGACCATGGTCGTCCCTCTACTCGGTCGACCCTGGTGTCCATGAGTTCAAGGACTGGAGGACACGTTGTGCACAGTGGCACATTCCCTTTGCTCCTTCGTCATGGTTCAACGCTCGACACTTGGTATTGGTCATTAGATTTTGTTATGGGTTATGTGTTGGCTTGGCTCGTGGTATGCACAATCTTTGGCTTCGTGTGGGCTCTTTTCTAGATGGCTTTTGCGCTTATTAGCTTGGGCATTGGCTATTGGATATTTCCCAAGGCATTTCCTTTACCACATGTCATGGGGTCGAATCCCATGAGCTCTTTTGCGCTGGGATTTATAAGGTTTGTATTGTATTATGGACCTAACAATGGATTTGATGCCTGCGGGTTTTTATTTTGTATTTTCTCTTCTATTTGCTGCCCGTGGGTTTTTTTTTTGTATTTGCTCTTCTATTTGTTGCCTGTAGGTTTTTTTTTGTGTTGAGTTTGTTTTAGAAATTGGATTGATGGGTGTAGCCACCAAATATTCTTGACTCAGTTGACCTTCCCCATTTGAATGTTATTATTTTTTCTCTCCATATTCCACTTAAACTTCTGATATGACCAGCCTCTTAGCTGCACCAAGATCTAGCTATGCATAACCTGGTATGAGCAAGATTCGACTCAAGGAGGGTTTGCAAAATGGAGATTTGAATGCTTTTATACAGTACTTCCTGTATATTCTTTAAAGTGTCTTTGTCGTCTCATAAATTTCTCTCCATTTTCCATGCCATCTTATAGTTATAACTTATAGACTCCTTAAGCTAACTGTCAACCAACAGATTAGGGTAGTGAAAGTTAGCATTCTGCATCCATTATCGGATATTCTATTTAAGACCGTCCAAACGAGGCCAAATGACACTTTTTATCGACGAGTTATCAATCAGTGGTGTATCTGTCTGAAACCATGGATGTAGAGGCACGGTCAATAATTTTTTTGTTGTTGTTTATTTTGTCTATAGATACACATCATTCATTGTCTTTGTCATTTCTTTTGTTTGTCTATCCCTAATTCATTTAGCTTGCCTAAAAAGTAATTAGAGAGGGGGTTGCTGTTTTACATCTTAATATCATCTGTTTGAGGGAAATTCACAGATGGAAATACCATCTTTGACAACTCTTTCACTTAAAAAGACAGGAAGTGTAACTTGAATGCAACATAATTCGACTGTTGATGATGAGACAAGAGGCGAGCTCAAGCAAAAATCCAAGATGCCATTTGTTCTGTTCCCGAGCCCTACCACTTTCACTGTTTTATTCAATGGTTTTCTGTCTAGGCCCTCATGTTCAACAGAGCATGGGGTTTGTTGACAGTAAAATTGGGCGCGTCCGTGTACTTCAAAATTTTCCATGACTGGGTAACCAGTTTGCAGATAAATAGCCACCTTTGACTAGATTGGTGCTGTGATTCTGTAGAATGGAAGCCATGGGATGGAATCAATCTCGTATGGCTGCCATGGTTGGGCATGCTGAAAGTACTACAAGATAGTGTCACATTGTGCTTTCAAACAATGTTTTCACTTGATAATCATGGGCGCGCGAGCGATTTTGACTTGCCTCCATTCGATTTATTTTAGCACTCATTTTTATTTATTTATTTTAGTAACATTTTTTTTTTTTCTTCATTTTATATATGTATATTCCCTTTTTTTTTAGCATATTATTTATATATAGATCCGTGTAAAACAATTTGTGTGCTTGACTTGCAGGTTAGGTGGAGCTGGAGCTTAGAGCTTGGACCTCAGGCCCTGATTTATAAGTTTTCCATAAATAGATTATTTATACATCTATTTATTTATGTTTATATAACCCTTTTCAAGGATTTTACTTGTACAGGCCAACAAGTTTTAAAGTTTTAGAGGTTTTCAAGCAGGTTTTCAGGACATATAACATAGCTTTCAGTCAATATCCAAGAGGATGGGTGGGTAGGTGGGCCTTTGGCCCCATATTTTAAACTAAAGCTCTGATACCATGTGTAAGGCCTGTCTAAACAAAGCCTAATAAAAAAACATAAATTTAAACACATAATTTCTATCATAATTTCTTTTCAGTTCTATATTTAGCAAAATAACAATTCATGGTTTAGCAAAATTCAAAATGAGCAGCATGATATAAATAACATATTGAATAACATATACAACATAGTAAAATAATGAACCTTCATAACGATAATGAACATGCCATAATAATGAAAATAAATACCTCTCAAGTGATGTTGTTCCCCAAATATGTCTGTCCAAGCTGAAGCTGAAGCTCTGCTCAAAACTGACTAACCTCCCAGCCAGATAGGAACAACCTATCCGTCTCCCTAGCCTTAGGATTACTTACGATTTCCTGCCCCCCGAGCACAAAATTCCAAGCAATAGGTGCCCCCTGTGATAGTCCTCAAGCAAGCTCCTCAAGAAAGATGCCAGTAAATCCATAAATACATATCAAGTCTCCAACTCCCTCCGTTCACCTTCTCCTTTTATCATATGAAAATATTACCCCCCCCAAAACCCAAGAAGACCCCTTCCCAAGTCTTTTCCCCTTGTCTTATCCCCCCTTCCCCATTATTCACTGCCTTATTCCCCCATTAAGTCTCAACCACCTTATCCCTCCATTAAGTTTCAACCACCTCATCCCCTTCATTAAGTGTCAACCACCTCATCCCCTTCATTAATGGGTCCATTTACCGATACACTAAGTCTCAAAATGAAAATGATTAATATATTAAACCAATATTCCTTGAACAAATATTTAATCATGATAATTAATTAATAATTAGGGTTGTTACACTCTGTGTCCTCTGATCTGTGGAATAGTGGGGTTGATTGATAATGGCTCATTCGTTTGTGGAATTGTGTGCAGGTGGGTGCTTTGTTTGTTTGAATAAAAAACACCAAATATTTTATTTGTTATATGTTATGTTTTGTATGTTTCTTTTTTATGTTATATTTTACTATGTGTTTGTGTATTACACACACACACACACACACACAATATGTCTTATATACTACATTGTATTTGTGATAGTTTATTGTACAATAAATACATATATTTTTAATGACGTAGATGATGAAAACAATGATGATGATGATGATGAATATGATGGTGATGGTGATGATGACGATGAAAATGACAATGATGACGACGAGGGAAATAGTGACGATGGCAATGAAAATGATGATGATGGTAGCTAGGGTAAACCCTATATTCTTCAGGTTAAAAGGATACGTCAAAAACTCATGGATATATCATCATATAGCTCATCAATAATCGACTGACCAAGATAAAACATGTCATAAAGTGGGATATGAAACCAAGTGGGGAGGATAGTAGTGGATCATCTCAATTATTAAAGGTCAAGTACCCCCAAAAAATACCTTTACATTTCATTTAGTTAGAATCTCCTACTCTATTGAGAGACTAGGGGGTGTGACAAATATTCAAAGATCTATGCTTGGAATTTTCTACTATAGAAAATGTTGAAGATGTTTTAAACACATCATAATGTGACCACCAATGACACATATTTCCTATCAATCTAGGCATAACATTTATTTCAAAAATATTCATGAAAGCATCTGTATGTAGGGTTTTCCACTTATTGAACCCGTGACATACACGTGCATTCATGGGATATTAAATAATACCCTTAATTTCACTATATATTGAAAAATACCTCTTAAAATACTTTTGTTGAACCTCCCTCCCAATAGATATTTCCAATAAAAAAAACCTTATTTTTACCAAATGCCTTTTATGCCCCCAAATAACTATAAACCCCTCCATAACCCCCCTAATACCTACAATATATTGACCCCATTTTTAACAATTTAAAAATCCCCTTTATGAATGACTGTGATAAGATATTGGTCAACAAGGTGAAACCCCCATGTTGTAGGTAGGGGGGTTCTTTTCCACCCTTTTCCCCAAACACTCACACCTAACCCTAACCAAAAACACGATCAAAAGCACAAACACAAACATAAGCACAAAAGACCAATAAGGGAAAACTTGTATTTGGGTAGATTTGAAGCCTAATATGAGAAATGATAGTGTTATGATTGATAAGAGTTGAAGGGGTTCAAAATTATATAATAATGGGTTCAAAATTATAGATATTATAATTTATAGGTATTATAACTCATAAGAGTTACTTGTTGTAGAGTCTAGGGATTAGGGGTTTTAGGGATCATGTTAGCTAGGTTAGGTGTTATAGGGGTTTAGGGTGTGGGGGTTATATAGATTATAACATTGTGGGTTATAGAGTTTAATAGTTATGGGTGATAAAATATATAACATAAATCCACCTCCAATTCATTTCTTAGCCTTGGTAGTTACTAATATGCTACTAAGTATTGGGGATCTATTTGGTAAATACCTTTCATATCAAACAAAGTCTTTGGATGGTTACTTAGAGATGCATGAAGGTATTCACTTGTAGAGGAAGAAATTGTTACAAGGTAAGTGCATTTGGTGAGAGTTTCTTAGCCAATCACTAGCATGAATCCAAGCATTCCTATAACATTTCAATGTGAGAACAAACCTATTTAATCACCCACCTCCAACATCAATAGCCATTCTCTTAGAAAAAGAGATTTTCAAAGTAGATAAATTTCACCCCCAAAGGAATAAAGAAATGGTCTTATTATATCTATGAATCCAAATCCTTTATAGTGTAAAAGGGTTGCCAAAGGAAAGTGAAATCGAGTTCGATGGTGATAAAAGAGGGATAAAGGATGTAAATGTCCTAGATAATAGATTTTGAAAGAGATCAAGATATAACTTGGTAATGACATTAACAATGTTTCCCATTGTAAGGGTATAATTCAAAAGGTTATGTTGAACGAGAAACTACGATGATTTTAACGAGAAACTATGACGCCTCTTGTAAAATACTTCAAACCTTGTTAGCCTAAGCGAGGTAAGAAGGATTATCACCCTATGTTTATGGCCTATAAATGAAAATCAAAGTTCCAAATGAAAGGAACCTTGATTTTAATGCAATTTAATTTTATAATATATTTTATGTTTTTTTCTTTTATTTGTTCATAAAATAAAGTAAAGAAAATAGATGAAGGAAGAAATTACAGTGTCAAGTAGAAATGTACAAAAATAAATTTAAAACTCTATAAAACTGAAATGTATAACAACAATAATAACCGGAAATACGGAAATACAAGCATTACAAAAAAACATAAATGTTGGAGAAATAAGAGCCATTCATGAGATAAATGCAATGCTCCTTTTATAAATAACCAAACAACGTATCTAGTTAAATGATTTTACAAATCTCTGCGAAAACATGGACCAGAGAAGACGTTAGAGGCCTTAGATGTAAATATACTCATACAAAGGAAGCCAGGTGCCATAGAAATAAAATGAAATCCTATAGTCAAACTCGAACCACCTCAAGTGATGTGAAACACATAGTTAAAATTATGCAAAAGATGTCACTAATTAGCACTGAACATGTTCAAAACTTCTAATATGTGCAAACAAATGAAGAAAAATAAATAACCTTAAGGGGAAGACCACATGATCAATATCACTTCACCTTTCTTTGTCACTTTTTAAGTAGATCCCTGCTATCAACAAATAAGTTTAACTTAGAGAAAACTTAGAATGGTGAAAGGTGATCAATGGAAGAAATCTCTCAAAGCTTTAGCATACCTCTCAATTGATGAATATTGATCTCTTCATTTATTTTCTCCTTTCCTTTTCTATCTTCCTTAAACATTTTCAATTCAACCGTTTAATATAAATTAATATTTATTTTGCGAGACTAAAAGAATAATTACAAGTCAATGAAGTGATTAATATGAGGGAATGGTATTATGTATAATATTTATAAAAGGTAGGTAGGGTTCCCACTAGAATCTTATAAGGAAATACAACTTATATCATTTAACCATTTCAAATAATTTTTTTGAAATAAGTAATCATGCACCACATGCGATCATAATATGAATAGAAGAAAAAATAAATATATACCACCACCTTGTCCCTTCCAAATATCACTGATATAAAACAAAATGTCTTTAATAGCCAAAATTTGGAAATGTAAAAGAAAGTCAGTCTTATCCACATCATTGTAAGTGTCATCAACATAAAATATCAATGTTGAGATATCTCACGAAACATGCCTATGTGATAAATTTCCCTTTTCTTCTCTCCTTGCAACTCATTTGTACTTGCCTTGGAGTGGATAGAAGCGAGTTTTAAGATTTAGAGCTTGCAGATTCTTTCATAGGATTCTTTCCCTTTTCATTTTTAGGTAGATTTAAAGAATAAGATTTAACCTCAATGTACAGTTGATTATGAGCGAAAGAATTAGTAGAAGGAGCAATAGAAGCAATTGAAAATTTAGGTTGAGGGTTGTTTTCATGCAAGCTGGTCCATTTTGTATTCCTTAAAATAGGGTTGTTTTGGTTTGTTTCCCATCCATCATTGGCTGGGTCAGATTGTGGATGCAGAGGGATGTCAACAATACTCGGATGGGGTTGCAGAGGTACATTTGCATGTCTCAAAGTTTTAGGAAAGGCTTATTTTCCACCTAAGAAAAGGTGCCCAGTACGTGCCAAATGATTGAACTCGTCATAATTTCATGAAAATGGACAAAGAACCTTATTTATTTATTTTTTCCTTCTTGCCCAAAAGCATTTGGTATTTTTCCTTGTCCCCTATGGGATCCCCTTGATCCACGACTAAAAACACTCATCTAGAATCATAAAACAAGTCATTCTTCATTCAACAATCATCAAATATGTAATGATTATAAACTATATGTAAATAGAAGAAAAATACAACTTTCACAAGATGTTCATTGAATACGATTTACAATAACATTATTTTGAGAGTGAGAGGATTTTAAATGATGAAGGGTTGTTGAATGCATAAGGATTGGTTGTAATGTCCCTAATCCAAGAACCTTTGTAATTGTACATATAGCCTAGTGAGCCATTGGTATCAATTTTTAATGTAAATGTACATATAGGCCGGTGAGCCATTGACACTAAGTTTTGGTGTTGCACACACTTGAGTAGTGTGCAGAGAATTGTTATCAAAGATAGAGTGCACACATTTCACAGGGTTTCACGCACTTAGGTAAGTGCATGGTAATGACCTGGGAGTGCGTGCATAGATGAGTTATATATATGTATATATGGGTGTATATGTATTAAGGCTAGAGAACCTGTGTGATTATGGGGCTGGTGAGACCAGACAAATATAGGCCAATGTGCCTATCCATGTAAATACAATCATGGTTATTAATATAATATTACATCGTTATGCATAGACATACTTAAAATAAAAGAGATGGGGGGATGACTCCACCGGAAAAGGGAAAAAGGGGGGGACTTGAGTCTTAGGGAATATTTTATAATATTTCCAGAAAAGTGTAAAGTTATGGACAATTATTTTATCCTAAGTTCCCGAGGGTAGGGAACGAGTCACTAAGTGACTTAAAACTACTTCTGAAGGTGAAACATGTCAAGTTGAAGGAATGCAATATATATTGTTGGCCTTAGTGTATTTTGGGGAGGATCCATTATTCATTATTCACTCTCATGTGCATAAGGGGGTCATTCCAGGGAGAGGACGACTGTTACCTTATCTGCACAGAGAAATTTGTAAGGAGTTGCAATGCTGTAATTGGGGTTTTAGTGTTTAAAAGGCAGGTTGTCAGGCCCGTAAGCAATCTCTTTGGTGATAGATTTTTTGTTGAAGAAGCGGGTTGTCAACCCCATGAGCATACTATCAAGGTGAGAGTTTTTCTAAGAATTGTTACCTAGTGCGCTGAGCATTAGTCAGAGGGCTCAGGGAATTCCTATTCGACCTGCTACTGGTAACCCTGTAAGGGAAGTGGGGAAGCCGAAGGACTATTGAGAAGAGAAGGGGAACACTTCCTTGGGTTTGAAAACTACATGGGGAATGAGGGACTGTAGGCTAGTTGTAGACGCAAGCACCTTGGACTGAGCAATTCTGTTGAAAATCAGACCATATATTATCACTAGGAACCCTTTTTTCTGTGGTGGAGTTAAGCCCCAACTCATGGGTGACCTGTTGTTGAAAGATTATGAGAAAAAGAGTCTATGGATGGGAGGAGTGTTTGAGTTCTGCGCGCAGTTGGTGACTTTCATAAAAGATAAGTGTTCTTATGTGCTTGTCTTACTTACTGTTTTCTTATTTATCTATGTTTGACATGGGTTAATTCTTGTATGTTGTTGCATATAAGTAAATGTTGTTATTTTGTTTAATGTTTCTTACACATGTAAGTATGGTGCTTATATCCTGTATTTGTAGTCGTGCATAAGTATGTAAATTATTGTTAGTTTTCCTGTTAAGTTATCTTTTGATATTGGTCATGAGTCTCCAAGGAAAGGATTGAATGGTCGAGTGTGAAGGAAAGTATCTTCTGTGCACAATAGGATGGAATTCATGTGTGCATATAGGGAATCACACCCCATGCACAAGGAAATTAGAATTAACATGTGACGCCAGGGTGGTTGTGCGCATGGTTGTATTGTGTGATCAATATGCTAGTGCGTGCAATTGTTTGAGTTACTTCCACTATATAAAGTTGTGTTAAAAGGAGTAAGTTAGTGTGGGGCATCTCAGTTCGAGGTTGAGCGTGTTACTTCAAGTGATACTGCAAAGACTTGTGTTTAGAGTAGAATCTACACAATGGATTTTTGGAGTATAATTACTCAGTAGTATGCTAAGGATGTTACAATCTGGTATCTGAGCAATGTCAAAGTGTTTTGGAGTAGCATGGCCCAACTTGGGTGGTTGGGCATGTTAGATTGTGATATCAGAGATATTGGTTCAACACTGTAATTGTATGGGCGAGAAGTCAACAAGAAGCATCAGAGCTCGAGTTTCAACACTGAACCTGCATGAGTTGAGTTCTACTTAAGGAAAAATTCAGACTGGTAAGTGGCTGAATTTGGAATTTCAATGTGGCCATGGTGGGAATTAAGTAAGAATGTGCAAATGTGTGCACTAAATCTTGGATATTGCAAGGTGAGGCACTAGAACATCGTAGTAAATAATGGTGCATGGTTGTGCGCACTAAAGGTTGGGGATGCACAGATTAAATTGAGGTGCATGTGCACTACTGATACACGATGTACACATTAAAAAATGACATTGTGCATTGGTGTCTGTTTTGAATACCAATGCGTGCATGTGATTTGAAACAAAACATTCTGACAAGATGGTGCATAGTTTTCATGAAGTTATCTCATGAATTCGTCTAACAAGTCTTGCTGTCTACACATTTTGCAGAATTATCAACGATTATAGTAGGGAAGAATCAGTGAGAAAGTTCAAAAGCATGGAAGATGTGTGGAGGACTTATAGTCCTAATGATGAATTTGGGGATTTGTATGTCGGTTTGGGTGCTGATGGTACATAATCCAAGGATGAGTGTATGAATTTGGTACAAACCATAAAGGGATTTAAAAAAGATGTCCAAAGCTATAACACTAATAATGGAAGTCTTATGAGAGATAAGGAGAAGTAAGATGAATTCAATGTCAAATTGATGTAGAGCTTGATAGAATAGAAAATAAAATGGATAAGGAGACAGAGTAGAGAAAGTCAATAAGTCACATGTATCATGATGATAAAATAAGAGAAGAAAGAAGTGCTGATAGGCATCGACCTCACTCGCCAAAGACTTCTTTTAAGAAAGTGCACAGTAGTTCGATTCCATCTCCTTTCAGGAAGCATAAAACAAGGACTGGGGTGGATGAGCTATAGGGAGAAATGAATAAGATCAAACCTCCTACCTTTGATGGTGAGCACAAGAAGGATGAAGATGTAGAGAATTGGTTGTTGGGTATGAGGAAGTACTTCCAACTGCATAATTATTCTGTGTAGGAAGAAGGGAGAATTGCCATCTATCAGTTAAAAGAAAAATAATCAATGTTGTGGGATCGGTTTGTGAAAGTGAAACACATTGATGAGAAGAAATTTACTTGGAGAGAGTTCAAGAGGTATTTTCAAAAGAAATATTTAACCAAGCGGTACTATGACAAGAAAATGAAGGATTTCTTCGAACTCAATCTTATGAGTATGACGATAGATGAGTATGAAAGAAAATTCATAGAGCTGCTGAAGTATGTTGCATTCATCAAGGATGAACAAGTTAAAATTCAGAGGTACTTGAGTGGGTTTCCCTCATTTATTAGTGACAATATAAAGTATGATGATCCCAAGACATTGGAAGAAACTAGAAGAAGAGATAAATGTCTCTATGATCGACAAAGAGGAAGACCTACTTTCCAAAAGGCTTGGGAAGAAAAGATGAAAATAAAGGTGGAATAAAGGAAGAAAGGGATTAAACCACCATTTTTCATAAATACTGTGCAAGGACAACCAACTCTCCAAGATCCCAGAATGTCGAAGACAGTGCGGAAAAATCCATGGCAACAATCTATTCAGTGCTACAGTTGTGGTAGGAATCATATGGGCGGAGATTTCCCTCAAAGAGGTGATAAAGCGAGGACTGAATATAGTGTACAACAAGATACAACAATGGAGGACATGGGAATAAATGTGCCAAGGATTTATGTAGCCTTGGATAACAAGTATGATGAGTTTTAGTTGCACATGATCGAGGTGGAAGGTAAGATTAATGATCAACCCATTGCTATTTTAATTGACTTAGGAGCTAGTCATAATTATCTAGATCCTACGATGGTGGAAATATTCCATTTTCTGAGAAGCAAGCTTGGAAAACCTTGTTTGGTTCAGTTAGCTATAGGAGAAAAAAGGAAAATTAATGAGATGGTTAAGGCATTTTTGATGGAGATGAATGGACTATGCAAAAAATATCACTTGAATATTACACCTTTGGTTTTGTATGATTATCTCATTGGTATGGATTGGTTGGATGTGAACCATGCTATCCTAGAATGTTACAATAAGGCATTTACTTTCTTGGATGAGGAAGGGAACTTAAGATCAGTTCAAGGAATTCCAAGGGATGTAACTATCAGAGAAGTTTCAACCTTGGAATTGAAGAAAAGATATAGGAAAGAATGTCAAGTATTTTCAACGCACATGGAAGAGGCACCTAAAGATAAAGTTCCAAGTGTTGAAGACTGTGCAATACTGAAAGAGCATGATGATGTATTTAAAGAGATACTGGTATTTCCTCCAAAAAGAGATATTGATTTATCTATAAATCTGATGCTGGGAGAAACACATGTATCCAAGACCCCTTATAGGATGAGTACGCCATAATTTAAGGAGTTGCAGATGCAACTTGAAGAGACTATGAAGAAGGGGTATATACGCACAAGTGTGTCACCTTGGGGTGCCCCGGTATTGTTCATGAAGAAGAAGGATGGTACATTGAGACTTTGTATCGACTTCAGGTAGTTGAACAAGGTAAAATTAAAGAACAAGTATCCTTTGCCAAGGATAGATGATCTCTTTGATCTGCTGTGGGGTGCACATATATTTTCAAAGATTGATCTTATATATGGATATTACCAAGTGAGAATAAAATTGTTAAGCCCTAATATTGGCTCATTACCACTTAATTGGGGCATATTAGATTAGTAATGTTATTTTATTTATGTCGGCTTTAGGCCATTAGTTGTGATTTAGATTAGTAATGTTATTTTATTTATGTCGGCTTTATGCCATT
>ML815067.1:147816-158021 GCA_009831015.1 Picea engelmannii
TCTTGTACTTGAACATTTAAGTGGGGTAAAAGGAGGTTGCCCCCTCGAAGAGGCTTATTATCTGAAATTATCTCTTTTTCAAGGCGTTGAGTACTTTTTCTGAAGTTTTTCTATGCTATATTGATGTTTGGTTCTTAACAAAAATAAGAAGACATTAGAAATATTTCCTTCAGAACAAGGTATGGTCATTACGAGTTTACAATGGTGCCATTTGGGTTGTCGAATGCACCAACGTTTTTCATGTGTTTGATGAATGGAGTTTTTAGAAGTTATTTAGATAAGTTTTTCATTGTATTTCTATATGACATACTTATTTACTCAACTCTGAAAAAGAGCATGAGCGACACTTGAATATAGTGTTGCAGGTATTGAGGGAGAATCCTCTTTATGAAAAGTTGAGAAAGTGCTCATTTTATGAGAGACAGATTCATTATTTGGGTCATATTATTTCTAAGGAAGGAATAGCTGTGGATCTAGAAAATATAAAATCCATTGAGGAATGGACGACACCAAGAAATGTCACATAAGTGAGATCCTTTATGGGACTAGTAGGGTACTACAAAAGATTTATTGAAGTATTTTAACAGATTTCACAACCAATTACATCTTTTCAAAAGAAAGGTGTGTGATTTGATTGGACTCTGGATTGTGCAAGGAGTTTTCAGCACTTGAAGAGTTTGTTGACAAGTGCACCAATTTTGAGAATGGTTGATCTTGATGCAGACTTTGTTGTGTCCAAAGATGCATGAAAGGAAGGGCTTGGTGGAGTCCTGAGTCATAATGGAAATGTGGTGTGCTATGAATTGAGAAAGCTGAAAGAGCATGAAATAATTTATGCCAATTATGATTTAGAATTGGAAACCATAGTGCATGCCTTGAAGAGGTGGAAACATTATCTTATGGGTAAAAGTTTTGAGCTGAGAACAAACCATTGTGGTCTGAAATATTTGTTTGGACAACCAAGTTTAAATGCCAGACAAAGTAGATGGTTAGAGTTCTTGAGTGAGTATGACTTCGATATAAAGCATATAAGAGGAAAATAGAACAGGATGTCTGACACACTCAATAGGAGGGTGCATGAGATGCATTATACAACCATTAGCATGTTTAAATTAGATTTGATCGACATAATTTTAGAAGTTTCCAAATTAGATCAACACTACATGGACATAAAGGCAACTTTACAATAAGGTATGTCGCAACATAAATTCGAAGGTTATGAGCTAAGAGAGGATGGGATCCTCATGTATAAATGCAGATTCTATATGCCAAATGAGCAAGAGTTGAAAAGTATGATATTTTCAAAGATGCATCAGGTTCCTTACGCAGGACATCCAGGTTACCAGAAGACAAATGTCGCAGCAAAAAAAAATACTTTTGGCTAGGTATGAAAAAGGAAGTTGCTGATTTTATTGCTAGATGTCTCGAATTTCAGAATGTCAAGGATGAACACAAACATCCAATTGGTTTGTTACAAACTTTTTCCATTCCCAAATGGAAGTGGGAATTTGTGACCATGGAATTCATAACTAAGTTTCCTAGGAATTCTAAACAACATGATTTTATTATGGTGGTGGTAGACAATCTTACAAAAGCTGCCCATTTTATTCCAATGAACTCAATGCACAAGGAAAAAAAATCATTGTTGATATCTACATGCGAGAAATTGATAATATTCATGGTGTACCTAAGAAAATTGTGTCTAACATAGATTCCAAGTTCACCTCGAACTTTTGGAAAGATCTATTCAAAGGATTTCAGAAAATTCTGAACTTTAGCACAACCTATCGCCCTGAGATAGATGGAAAAAAATAGAGGGTAAATCAGATGATTGAAGATATGATTAGGATGTATGTGATGGATAAGCCATAAAAATGGGAACAATACCTTCATTTGGTAGAGTTTTCTTACAACAATGGATATCAAGCATCTTTAAAGATGAGCCCATTTGAAGCACTTTATGGTATAAAGTGCAACATGCCAGTTAATTGAGACAACCCAATAGACCATGAAGTAGTCGAGCTAGATCTACTCTGGGAAATGGAGGAGAAGATGTTAAAGATCATGAAGAATTTAAAGGCTGCCCACCATAGGAAGAAAAGTTGCACAGATAAAGGAAGAACCCATAGAGAGTTTAAAGTGGTTGATCACATTTTTTTGAAAGTGAGAGCCAGACGTAGCTCCCTAAAGTTGGGAAAGTTTTCTAAGTTAGCAACACACTATTGTGGGCCATTTGAAATCCTTGAAAGGATTGGTCCTGTAGCATATATGATTGCATTGTATGCATCCTTTTGTATTCATAATTTTTTCCATGTGTCATTGATTAAAAGGTACATACATGATGTTAATCATATTATTGATTGGAATGTGATTCAAGTGGAACCATAAGGTGATTTTCAAGTGCGACTAGTTTGCATATTGGATTAGAAAATCAAACAACTCTGGAATCGAGCCATGGAGCTGGTAAAGGTCCAATGGACCTAGTACAATCCCAAGGATGAAAACTAGGAGAGTGAGGATGCTATGCAGGTAGAGTATTCACATATTTTTGAAAATTTTGTATGTACATGTGTATATGATGCACTAAGGATAATGCATAAATAAGGGGAGGGGAATGTAATGTCCCTAATTCGAGACCCTTTTTAATTGTACATATTGGCTGGTGATTCATTGGTATCAATTGTTAATGTAAATGTACATATAGGCTAGTGATTTGTTGGTATCAATCGTTATTGTAAATGTACATATAGGATGGTGAGATGTTGGCACTAATTTTTGGTGTTGTTCACACTTGAGCAGTGCACAAAGAGTTTTGATCAAAGACAGAGTGCACACATTTTACAGGGTTGCACACACTTGGGTATGTGCGTGGTAATGATTTGGGAGTGCGAAAATATCTGATTTATATATATTTATTGAGGCCGGAGAGCCTGTGCAATTATGGGGCTAGTGAGCCAATATGCAGATAGGCCAGTGTGCCCATCCATGTAAATATAATCATGGTTATTAATATAATATTGCATCATTACACATAGATAGAGTCAGATGAAAATATATGGGATGATGAATTCACCTTAAAAGGGAAAAAGGGGGGGGGGGGACTTGAGTCTTAGGGAATATTTTATAATATTTCTAGAAAAGTGTAAAGTTATGGACAATTATTTTATCCTAAGTTATCGAGGGTAAGGAACGAGTCACAAAGTGACTTAAAACTACATTTGAAGGTGACAAGTGTCGATTTGAAGGAATGAAATATATATTGATGGCCTTAGTGCATTTTGGGGAGGATCCATTATTCATTATTCACTCTCGTGTGCAGAAGGGGGTTAGTCTAGGGAGAGGACGATTATTACCTTATATGCACAAATAAACTTGTAAAGAGTTGTGGTGCTATAATAAGAGTTTTACTATTGAAGAGGCAGGTTATCAAGCCCATGAGAAGTCTCTTTGGGTGAGAGATTTGTTGTTGAAGAAGTGGGTTTTCAGGCCCATGAGCATACTCTCAAGGTGAGAGTTTTGTTGAGAATTATTCCCTGTTGTGCTGAGCATTAGTCGCAAGGATCAGAGACTTCATGTATGACCTGTCGCTGGTAACCCTGGAAGGGATGTGGGGTATTCGAAGGAATATTGAGAAGAAAAGGGGCACACTTCCTTGGGTGTGACAAGTGCATGGGGAATGAGGGACTATAGGATAGTTGCAACAACGGGCAACTTGGATTGAGAAATTATATTGAGAATCAAACTGTAGCCTGTCACTAGGAACCCTTTTTACCCTGGTGGAGTTAAGCCCCAACTCAGGGGTGACCTGTTGCTGAAATATTTTGAGCAACAAAGTCTATGGTTGGGAGGAACATCTGAGTTATGCGTGCATTCAGTGATTTTCTTAAAAGATAAGTGTTCTTATATGCTTGTATTATATATCGTGTGCTTATTTATCTATCTTTGACATGGTTTAATTCTTGTATGTTGTCGCATATAAGTAAATTTTGTTATTCTGTTTAATGAACTTCTTGCACATGTAAGTATGGTGATTACATCCTATATTTGTAGTCGTGCATAAGTATGATAGTTATTGTTATTTTTCTCATTAATTTATCTTTTGATATTTGGCATGAGTCTTAGAGGCAAGGATTTAATGGTCAGGTGCACATGAAAGTAACCTGTGTGCACAATAGGCTAGAATTTGTGTGTGCATACATTGAATCAGATCCTACGCACAAGGAAATTAGAATTGGCATGTGACGTGAGGGTGGTTGTGTCACGTGATCAATATGATAGTGTGCACAATTGTTTGAGTTAATTCCATTGCATAAAGTTGTGTTAAAAGGAGTAAGTTAGTGTGGCGCATCTTAGTTTAAGGTTGAGCACATTACTTCAAGCGATACTGCATAGACTTGTGTTTAGAGTAGAATCTGTGCAGTGGAGTTTTGGAGTAGCATTGCTTAGTAGTATGTTGAAGACGTTATAGTATGGTATCAGAGCAATGTCAGAGTGTCTTGGAGTAGCATGGCCCAACTTGAGTGTTCGAGGATGTTACATTGGTCATGAATGAATCCTTTTCCTTAGTATTAAGGATTAGACTCTTACTCTGTTTTAATATAGAAACATTATTTAAAAGGATTGCATGAATCCATTGGAAAGTTTTATTTGAGACAAGGCTCTTTAGAATATGATATAATGCCTAGTTTTGAAGTGTGAGCCTTACTTCATAAAATTATTTTCAAATAACTCTTTTATTTTTGAAATACAATGATGCGGTATGTATAGGATGAGATTTGTCAAAAATGGATATTTAACCTCAAATATGGATTTAAGGAGGTATTGATCTTAAAGATTGGTTTACACTCTTTGAGTCAAACTCACGAGGATATAATCCCCCTGTGTTTTTAAAGAGGTGGTACTCCTCTATTTAAAATAACATACATGTAACATACCCCGTTACTAAAAATTGTCCTAATATCAAATTGTAACACCCACAAACACCTACTGGAAATGTTACTTTATAATTTCTTTCTCTGATACCAATTTGCTACATATCCGATCACCCAAGCCAAACACAATCCACCAAACTTCTCTTGTCATCAGTTCTAATACCATCTATAGCATACCCATGCTACCAAACTCTTCTCTGATACCATTACCAATAATTCCATTGAAATTTCTTTGACACAACTCTTTCAATAATTAAAACATAAACAATATACATTCTTCAATGCGTAATTATATACATATTCCTAACATAATTATTTACAGTCATAAACAAAATTATGCACAATCATAAACAACATAAAACCATAACAAAAATTGCATAAATATTACTACAAATATAATTTAACACATAGTTAACACTTATCTTTTGAATAAAAGACACCAATTGCAGGCATACCTTCCACGTTCCTCCCAACCTTAGACCACACTGTTCATAAATATCAATAATGGGTCACCCTCGATCTGGGGATAAACTTCACTTGGGAAAGGGTTCCAAACTAGGCTAAATGATCTCACTCATAGGTAACTCAGACACAAGTAACTTAGACACATGTGACTCAATTACTGTAAAGTTTATCACAGATGCCAATTTTCACTGACAACCTATAGTCTCTCATTCCCCACATGTCTGTCCCACCCTAGGAAATTCTCCTTCTCTACTCAATAGTCCTTCAGTTGCCCCACTTTCCTTCCAGGGCTTCAACAACAAGCCATTCTCAGAGCCATGTCACTGCAGTTTGGCACGTCGACAAATTATTCCCAACAACTCTCCCACCTGGAGAGAATGCAATATTCCATGGGCCTGACAACCTGCCTCTTTAGTATAATGTCCCATGGGCCTGAAAACCCACCTCTTCATTACAACGTCCCAAATGCCTGGTAACCCGCTTCTTTAGTCTAACTCTCCAAGCTAAGTCATACACATGTATCTACAACAATATTCATCATACTGGTCACAGTAAACGTTAGGCTCATTACAACAACCATTGGGTTTACTCACTAGATAGTTTTATGACAGAACAGTCGAATCAATGACATAACAGTCGGCTTCCCCACAACTAGGTCACCATGTGAATAATCATTGAATGATCATCCCTCCCCAAATTTCCAGAATGGACTAAGTCCAAACTATTTGACTGGATGTTCCCAACTTGACATTTGTCATGTTGAGAACTACCTTTAGCTACTTGTCCCCTCCTTATGACTTAGGATATAATAATATATCCTAACTTTACATTTTTTTAAGAAATATTAATAAAATATTCCTTTTTGGGTTTAATCCCTTTTAACCCAGCCCCCTTAACCTTAGATAGTGGAGTTTAATCCTCCCAAACTCTTTTACATGGTCGATCTACTGTAGAAATGTATTTTCATTAAATTGCATGTGATTACATTTACATCTTAGTACATAAGTATTGATATTTTGAATACAGGCTCACCAACCTCAAAATATACAGTTTGTGCACTTAAAACTAGTGTACACGAAACTTCAGGGTTGCATGCACTCTTTCTTTAGTGCACCACCCCCGCGCCCTTGTTGAAGTATTGTAACTGCAAAGAGTATTCTATTTATTATTGAGTTATTATTCATTAGATAAGTCCCCTTTTGTGGATTGATCATGTCGAGAATTTTAATTAACCAAATCCCATTTTGTGGATTGGTCAAACCCTAAATATATTGTGCAAATTAAGAAGTCAGCCCCCAGTCTAATTAAAGTGGTTTTAACCACTAAGAAGACAAGTCGTCCCCGCCCAGTGAAGAGACACCTTTCCAGTGCCTTCCATTTTTTTATAAATAAAGGAATCCAGAGCCTCATTATCTCACTCACTCATTCACTCATTGAGTTTGCAAGTTTGGTAGGTGTAGTTGGGAGAAGAAGGAAGAGAGGCACATTGCTCAATGTTGGATATTATTTAGTGCTTTGGTTTATTGTCTTGGAATTGTGTTGGCTATATATATTAATGAAGTTTTTGCTGGGTTTTCTCCCCCATGAGGGTTTCCTAGGATAAATGCTGTGTATATTGTGGTTGTGTTTCTCTTAGTGATCCTATCTATGATATGGTTATCTAGTAAATTGAGAAGAAACCTAATAATATCTTAAACCTTAACATGGTAACAGAGATAATTTGAAGAGAGCATCTTTCACTAGATAAGCAAAAACGTCACTGTTGTCGTACAAGAAAATTAGGGTTTTCTAAGGAATTTCAGCCTAAAACTCTTCAAGGAAGTGCACCCTAACCTAGAAAAATATTTGGAAGCCTCATCACACTTTTTCAGTGGATAGAACTCCTGAAAAGTGAAACCCTAGTTTTCACTGGTATCAGAAAACTATAAGACTAGAAGTACCAAAAAACCAGGAAACCAGAACTAGTACCAGAAGTACCGGTCTAGAATTTTGTTGGTCAAGTTTGAAGGGGAAAAATTGGATTTTCTAAAATCTAACTGCACCAGGATACTCACCTCAACCAAGCGCACCTCCTGGTAAGTTCAAATTTAAATTCTGAGGATTTTCAATTTTTGGTCATTTTCCTAGCTGCAGGTAAAGATGTCTGCAAGCACTAAGCTTGTTTACAAGCTAGAAGGCGTGGAAAACTTATGTGCTTGGAAGTATAGGATTGCACTCATTCTTGAAGAGAATGACTTAGAAATATTCATTAAATAAGATGTACCAGAACCTACTGATGCTGTAGCTAAAGAAAAACACCAAAAGGACACAGTTAGGGCCAAAATAATCATTGTAGATTATATTAAAGATCACTTGATTCCTCAAGTGGCTTGAAAGAAGACTGCAAAGAGTTTTTTTTATGCCCTAACCAGGATGTATGAAGGAAATAACATCAACTAGAAGATGAATCTAAGAACTCAACTCAAAAATACAAGGATGCAGAAAGGAGAAACAATTCAAGAGTATTTTTCTAGAATATCACAATTCATGGAACAACTAGAAGCAATTGGTAATACTCTAGATGAAGACGAACTCATAATGACAACCCTTAATGGTCTCACAAGAACTTGGGATGCATTCATCCAAACTGTTTGTGCTAGAAAGGAGAAAATACACTTTGACAGTCTTTGGGAAGAATGCATTCAAGAAGAAGCAAGAGTAGTTAACAGAGAAGAAATACTATAAAGAGATGAATATAATGTTACAGGTATGAACTAACTGAGAGGGGGGGGGGGTGAATCAGTTAGTGTAGATTATAAACTATTTCTTTTCTTCTTAACTTTGAATCATTAATCTTAGTGGCAGTGAGGCTTTACTGTGAAATTCAGAGTTATAAACACAAAGCAGAAAACATAAAGAATAGCAATCCCACACAACATTCACTCACAAGTATGAGACATAGATTTTTCAAGAGGAAACCCAACCAGGGAAAAAAACCTCATCTTCTTAAGATGTTAAGCAAGCTCCAACTACGTTACATCTCATCTTTTATGAGCACCAACTCATAGAGGCTACAACCTCTGATTTCCAGCACCAACTGGCTGAGAGCACCAACTCCCACAGAATCCCAACACCCACTGGGTGGAAGCACCGACTTCCTCTTTACTTCAGCACCAACTGAGTGAAGGCACCAACCTTCAGATTCTACAAGCACCCACTTGCAGAGAAAGAGACATACGTCTCCCTAGCACCAACCTACCACCCTTATTTGCCAAAATAAATATTGCTCAAATCAACTTGTTCATTCTGATATAGCTTGCTTACCCTTTCTGCTGATCTACTCTGCATTCTTCACCGTCTCTTCACTGTTGCTCTGCTTCACTGTCCTCTTTATCCCATTCTCAGCTTCTTCGCTTGTCACGCAGATACTCCTCTCCCTTTTCTCACCTGCAGAGCTCTCTCTCTCTCTCTCAAATCAACCACACTTCCATCTTGGTTCCAGCGCATTATATTGTTTTTCCACATGCAGAGGTTTTCCTTGCTTTTCTCAATTCCAACTGTAGTTTCCCTTTCTTTCATTCTTTCTTCTGCTTTTCGCATGCCAGCATTCTCCTTGATTTTCTGAACTGGCTCTTTGCATGCTTCCTCTACGCATGCCACATCATGCAACGCTGTGTTCTTCCTGTCTTAACTGTCAGTCTAATTTTAGACTGAAAGTCCTTCCACCGTCCAGAGCGATTAGAGAGACCCAACTGGAAAAAACTTCCAGACTTGTCAAAGCAGATGAAGGACCCCCTCAAAACCCTGGATTTAGCAATGCTAAGCTCCGTTGATTTTGCATTATAGCCATTTGATGCTGGCCACACCAATCGCGTTGTGAATAGCATCACTCGTTCTTTTCTTAAAGAAAATGATTGGTAACTTCTGCTTCTAGTCATTGCCGTGGCTAAGGCGTGCCTTTTTATCAGCAAAGATCCAGCGCTGTTTCAGAATAGTTTCCAGCACTGTGTTTCAGCCCAGCGATGTGTTTCAGCATATGTAACATTACTGTGTTTCAGTTGTTACAGCACTGTGTTTCAGTATAAGTTCCAACTCTGTTTCATCATTGTGTTTCTGCATCTATGTTTCAGCATCTGCGTTCCAGCATCTGTGTTCCAGCTTCTATGTTCCAACATTTGTGTTCCAGCATCTATGTTCCTTCATTTGTGTTTCAGCATCTGTGTTCCAACATTTGTGTTTCAGCATCTGTGTTTCAGCTTCTATGTTCCAGCATCTCTTGTGCGTGCTCCATAACCAACCGATTGCCATCAATGACAGCCTTGACCGTCTGCGTCATCTCAGCATTTGTGTTCCATCATCTGTGTTCCTGCATTTGTGTTTCAGCATCTGTGTTCCAACATTTGTGTTTCAGCATCTGTGTTTCAGCTTCTGTGTTCCAGCATCTCTTGTGCGTGCTCCATAACCAACCGATTGCCATCAATGACAACCTTGACCGTCTGCGTCATGTCTGCTATAGCCATATTTCCAACAATCTCCCCCTTTGGCATTGATGGTAATATGTCTTTCATTTCTCCCCCTTTGACATCAAGGGCAAAGGGTTAAACTGTTCTCCTTAGTCTCCCCCTCACTTTGTGTACTCAACGGTAATACCAGGAAAAGGTATCGGCTCTGATCTCTATGTATTTTTGCTTGCTGCAATTTTACCATGTTCAGTAACCAGGCTTCTTGTGAAAAGATCCTTTGGACCTGCGCTCCTCTAATCAATCATCTATGCTCTGTCTTGTACACATCTGCTCCTGCCAATTACTACCTGAGGTACACTCGGTCAAT
>ML815067.1:164688-198374 GCA_009831015.1 Picea engelmannii
GACTTGTCAAAGCAGATGAAGGACCCCCGCAAAACCCTGGATTTAGCAATGTTAAGCTCCGTTGATTTTGCATTATAGCCATTTGATGCTGGCCACACCAATCGCGTTGTGAATAACATCACTCGTGCTTTTCTTAAAGAAAATGATTGGTAACTTCTGTTGCTAGTCATTTCCGTGGCTAAGGCGTGCGTTTTTATCAGCAAAGATCCAGCGCTATTTCAGCATAGTTTCCAGCACTGTGTTTCAGCCCAGCGCTGTGTTTCAGCATATGTAACATTACTGTGTTTCACCTGTTACAACACTGTGTTTCAGCATAAGTTCCAGCGCTATTTCAGCATTGTGTTTCTGCATCTATGTTTCCGCATCTTCGTTCCAGCATCTGTGTTCCAGCTTCTATGTTCCATCATTTGTGTTCCATCATCTGTGTTCCTGCATTTTTGTTTCAGCATCTGTGTTCCAGCATTTGTGTTTCAACATCTGTGTTTCAGCTTCTGTGTTCCAGCATCTCTTGTGCGTGCTCCATAACCAACCGATTGCCATCAATGACAACCTTGATCGTCTGCGTCATCTCAACATTTGTGTTCCAGCATCTGTGTTCCTGCATTTGTGTTTCAACATCTGTGTTCCAGCATTTGTGTTTCAGCATCTGTGTTTCAGCTTCTGTGTTCCAGCATCTCTTGTACATGCTCCATAACCAACCGATTGCCATCAATGACAACCTTGACCGTCTGCGTCATCTCTGCTATAGCTATATTTCCAACATATAACGCCCTATCTTATCATACTAAATGAGGAAGGAAGAGGTCTTACTTCCATAAATCAACTCATCAACATAAGGTGTCTTACCCCCCAAAAAAATTTATACATAAAGAATCTCATTCTCCAAGGAGATTCCAAAAGTTTTAGAAAGGTCAAAGAAGAGAAAAAGATTTCCCATCCTACCAATGTTACCATTGTGACAAGATGGGACATATTGCTAAGAATTTTCCAGCTATAAGAGAAGAATACAAGAAGAGAAACAAGAGGCACCATTCCCACATAGTTTAATATGAAGAGACACCCACAAAGATGATAAAAGAACAGATTGAAGACTATGTCTTAATATCTGCCCTCTCAGGATCAATGTCACATAGTGAGGACACTTGGCTCATAGACAGTGGTGCTTCCAAGAACATGACAGGTCAAAGAGAAATTCTCTCTTTCCTTACAGAAAAGAACTTTCCCCATAAAGTTACACTTGGAGATGATTATCAGTACCCTATTAAAGGAGTAGGAGAATCAAATTACAGACTTGATTTAGGAACCCCAATGAAGATGAAGGATGTACTATATGTACCAGGTTTGACAAAGAACTTACTTTCTATCTCAGCTTTAGATAAGAAAGTATTCAAAGTTTCTTTCATAGATGGAGAAGTTCTTGTGTGGCCCAAAGGAAAAACCATGGAAGAAGAAATTGTTATTGGAAAAGAAGAAGGTGGTTTGTATAAGCTAAAAGGTCACTCAGAAGCATCCTTGACTCATGCCATTGAGAATCCATGTGAACTTTGGCATAGAAGACTAGATCACATTAACTACAAGGAATTCCCATATGTAAGCAACGCAGTCACAGGTCTACCAGAATTCAAGGTTGACCACGAAGGTGTGTGCAACGGATGTGCACAAGGAAAGAACATCAAGAACCCTTTCCCAAAGAGAGATAGTAAAGCAGGAGGAGTACTAGAGCTCATTCACTCAGATGTATGTGGCCCAATTCCATCAACCTCCATCAATGGGCATGCATACTATGTATCGTTTATTAATGACTATTCTCACAAAACCTAGGTTTACTTTTTGAAATCAAAAGATGAAATGTTTGGTAAATTCAAGGAATTCAAATTCTTGATAGAGAATCTCTCTGAAAGAAAGATCAATATAATCAGGTCAGATAATGGAGGAGAATACACCTCAAAAGAGTTCGTAAAATTTTGTAAAGATGCCGGGATCAAGAGCGAGCTCACCACTCCCTACAAGCCTCAACAAAATGGTGTAGCCGAAAGAAAGAACATGACTATAATGGAAGGAGTGAAGACTATGATCCATGATCAAGATCTTCCAATGCACTTATGGGAATAAGCAACAAGAAAAACAGTGTATGTATAGAACAAATTGTCCCATAATGCACTTGGGTTCAAGACCCCTGAAGAGATTTTCTCCGGAAAGAAGCCAGAAGTAAGACATCTCAAAATATTTGGTTGTCCCGTATTTGTACACATTCTAAAAGAGAACATAACCAAGCTGGACCCTTTAGGAAAGAAGGGAACATTTGTTGGATACTGTGAGGTCTCCAAGGCCTTCAGAATATACATAACAGGTTACCATCATATTGTGATCAACAGAGATGTAACCTTTGATGAATATGTAACACTCAATAAATCAAGAAGATGCCAACTTGAAGAAGTATATGAAGAAGAACCTGTGGCTCCCAGAGTTGTAGAACCAGTGAGGGAAGTCATAACTTCTCCTGATGAGGAAATTCTAGAATATCATGACATAATCGAATCTAAATAACCTCCCCAGATGATGATCTCCCACAAGATAAACCCATCATGGGAAAGGTAACTTATTCAATATGGAGAGAAGTATGGTGCCCCCGAAGGAACCATGAGACAAGTCAAGAAACCCAAGCCATTCTCCAATTATATGGCTCTGATGTGTGATATCTTAGAGAAGGATACTAATTGTTTTCAAGAATCCATTCAAGAGAAAGAATGGGAATATGCCATGACATAATAATACCAATCCATTATAAATAATGATGTATGGGAAATAGTTCCCAGACCGAAGAGCAAGGATGTGGTATCTTCCAAATGGCTATACAAGATAAAACATGTTGTTGATGGAAGTATTGAGAAATATAAAGCAAGGTTTGTTGCTCGTGGCTTTTCTTAAAAGGAAGGCATTGACTATGAAGACACATTTTCTCCTGTAGCCATATACACTTCAATAAGAACCATCATAGCCCTTGTAGCTAAGATGACATGGAAGTTACACCAGATGGATGTGAAAACAACTTTATTAAATGGTGTCATAGAAGATGAAGTGTATATAGAATACCCTCAAGGGTTTGAAGTTTAAGAAATAAAGACTCATGTATGCAGATTGAAGAAGGCTATGTACAAATTGAAACAAGCTTCTAGAGCTTGGTATGGAAGAAATGACAATTTCTTAATGAGCTTGGGCTTTACCAAGAGTAAAGCAGATTCCAACCTTTACTTCAAGGTTATGAATGATGATCATGTTATATTGTTTTTGTATGTGGATGACTTATATCTACCTAAAGAAGAAAATCTCATCATTGAGTGTAAGAAGAAGCTCACTGTAGAATTTGAGATGAAAGACCTTGGTCTAATGCATTATTTCTTAGGTCTTGAGGTCTAGCAAAGACCAGAGAAGATATTCCTTAACCAAGGGAAGTATGCAGTTGAAACACTGAAGAGGTTTGATATGTTGGAGTGAAAATCCATGAATACACCCATGGAAACAAAGTTGAATCTCCTGGTTGACACTTCGTCACAATAGATTGATGCTACATTGTACACACATATCATTGGATTGTTGATGTATCTAATGAACACCAGACCAGGTATATGTTTTATGTGAACACCTTGAGTCAATTTCTGGTAGAGCCCAGACGTGTTCACCTAGTTGCTGCAAAACATGTGATGAGGTACCTTAAGGGTACATTAGATTTTGGTCTTAGTTATAATGGAGATCATGACTTCAAACTGAGTGGTTATACCGATTCAGATTGGGCTGGAAGTGGCTCTAAAAGAAAGAGCACTTGAAGATGTTGTTTCAGTGAAGGGTCAACGATGATCTCAGGGAAGAGTAGGAAGAAATTAAGTATTGCTCTCAACACGAAAGAAGAAGAATACATTGTTGCATGTTCCACCAGTTGTGAAGCCATATGAATTCAGAAGTAGTTGACAGGTCTATTTTATCTGGAGATGGAAGCAACCATGATTCTATGTGATAACTAGAGTTGTATAAAGATGACATAGAACCCTGTGTTCCATGACAAGTCAAAACACATATAAATATGATATCATTACATCCGTGATATGTTGCAGAGAGGATACATAAAGCTCCAATATGTTAGCACGGATGAACATGTTTCATATGTGTTTACCAAGCCTCTATATCATGTAAAGTTTGAGCACTTTCGAGATAAGCTTGGTGTAGTCCAAAAGGAACTCCCTCGAAAAGGGGGAGTAGTGTTAGTTCCAACCTTGTGCTGAATATTTACAGCCTCATGTTGATGCTGTTGTGATGCCAACCTCATGCTGATGTTGTTGTGATGCCAGCCTCGTGCTGAAGATTTCCAACTTCGTGCTGATGTTGTTGTGATGCCAACCTCGTGCTGAAGATTTCCAACTTCATGTTGATGTTGTTGAGATGTCGGGTTTGTGATGAAGATTTCCAGCCTAGTGTTGATGTTGATGATGCTCCATCCTCCGTTCTTTGATTTTGTTGCTGTTGATGTTGTATCAGCCTTGTGTTGTTATTGATGATGATGATGTATTAGTGTTATACTAATACATGTTGATGTAGATGATGATGATGCCATTCCAGCTCCCTTCTGTGGATGATGATATTGATGATGAGAAGAACTTCCGATGGTTTATAGATATGCTAGTCAATGTTCCAGATGTTGTTGATATTGTTGCCCTCTCTCTCTCCTGATGATGTTGTAGAATACCCTTCTTGTTAAGGGGGAGTGTTGAAATAATATAACTACAAAGAGTATTCTATTTATTATTGAGTTATTATTCATCAGATCAATCCCCTTTTATGGATTGATCATGTTGGGCATTGTAATTGACCAAATCCCATTTTGTGGATTGGTCAAACCCTAAATATATTGTGCAAATTAAGAAATTTCCCCCCAGGCTAATTAAAGTGATTTTAACCACTAAGAAGACAAGTCGGCCCTACCTAGTGAAGAGACACCTTTCCAGTGCCTGCCAATTTGTATAAATAAAGGAAGCCAGAGCCTCATTATCTCACTCACTCATTCGCTCATCCAGTGCACAAGTTTGGTAGCTGCAGTTGGGAGAAGAAGGAAGAGAGAGGTGCATTGCTCAGTGTTGGATATTCTCTAGTGTCTTGGTTTATTGTCTTGGCATTGTATTGGCTATCTATATTAAGGAAGTTTTTTCTCGGTTTTCTCCCCCATGAGGGTTTCCTAGGATAAATGTTGTGTATCTTGTGATTGTGTTTCTCTTAGTGATCCTATCTATGCTATGGTTATCTAGTAAATTGAAAAGAAACCTAATAATAGCTTAAACCTTAAAAACCATTACACAGGTGCATGTTACATCATGACTTATATACATAAGGCTTCTCTGGCCTTCAAAACCTGCGCACTAAGCTAGTGCACGCTAAATCCAAGGTTGCGCACCATTTCCTTTATTGTGGCATCCTTTCTCACTAACACTTGCACACACTGCATTCCTTAAGTTTTTTTACTTTCAGTGTGTTATGCCTGTGTACCTACATAAGTGTGCACCAATCATAAAAATGCGTGTTGTATCTTTTACAACTGCACACATTCCTTTGATATGTGATTTTTGTGCACTGACTTAATGCACGCAGAACCAAACTAAAGTTCTTATATTATCAACTCACCAAATTATAAGTAAAGTACAATTAAATTCATATGTACACTTGGGTTTCATCCTAGGGGTATTACAATGCCCTCCCCCTTATTTATGCACTATCCTAAGTGCAATATATATACATGTACAATCAAAATCTCAAAAGTTTTCAAAAAGATGCAGGTACTTTTCCCACATAACATCCTCATGTTCCCAAGTTGCATCCTTAGGACCGTACCAGATCCATTGGACCTTTATTATCCCTATGGATCGATTCCAAACCTATTTTATATTTTGATCCAATATGCAGACTTGATGCACTTGGAAACCACCTTCTTGCTCCACCTGAATCACATTCCAATCAATGACATGATTATTATCAGGTACATATATTTTAAGTAATGATACATGGAATACATTATGAATATGCATTGATGCAGGCAAGGTAAGAATATAAACTACATGCCTAATCCTTTCGAGGATTTCAAATGGCCCACAAAACCACACTGCCAACTTCGAACAATTTCTCAACTTAAGGGAACTTTTGTTGGCCTTTATTTTCAGAAACAAATGATCACCCACATTAAATTCCTTGTGAGTTTTGACCTTATCTACATAGATTTTCTAGTCATACTGCGTAGCTTTTAAATTCCACTTTATCTTTATCACATGTTATTCCATTTCCATGAGCAGTTTTGGTCCAACTACTGTGCGGTCTACTGGGTTGTCCCAACTGACTGGTGTGTTGCATTTTCTATCATAGAGTGCTTCAAATGGGCTCATCTTCAGGGATTCTTGATATCCATTGTTGTAGGAAAACTCTACCAAGTGTAGATAATCCTACCATTTGGATGGTTTATCCATTAAATACATCCTTAGTATATCTTCTATTATCTGATTCACCCTTTCTATTTGTCCATCTAACTCTAGATGATAGGATGTGCTAAAATGCAGGTTTTTTCCAAATCCCTTGAACAATCCTTTCCAAAAATTTGAGGTAAATTTTGGATCTTTGTTAGACACAATTGTCTTGGGAATTCCATGCAATCTAGCTATTTCTTTCAGATAAACATAAGCTATGTTAGTTTCCTTATGAGTAAGATTTACTGGAATAAAATGGGCATCTTTGGTAAGCTTGTCCACCACCACCATGATCAAATCATGCTTCTTGTTGGTTCTGGGTAAATTAGTGATAAATTCCATTGTTACCACTTCCCACTTCCACTCAGGAATGTGCAATGGATGTAGTAATCCAACTAGATGTCTATGCTCAGCCTTGACCTTTTGACATGCCAAACACTTGGAAATAAACTCAACAATTTATTTTTTCATGCCTAACCAATAATATTGGCTCTTGATAACTGCAATAGTTTTCTGGTAACCTGGGTGTCTAGCATAAGGTACATTATGCATTTATCCTAATATCATATTCTTCAATTCCCGAGAATTTGTCACATAAATTTTTCCTCAGTATCTAATAATTTCGTCACTTTCCAACTTATAGTCTTCAACTTTCTGCTGTAAATTACCTTGCTAGAGTTTTCCCCTTAACTCCATATACTTATAATATTATTTTGCAGCTTATAGAATTTTATCTTTCAAGTCTGATTGATACATGCCAATGGCTATAGCAAGCATCTCATGCACTCTTTTGCTGAGTGCATCAACCACTTTGTTCTCTTTACCTTTGACATGATTTATGTCCAAGTCATATTCACTGATGAAATCTAGCCACCTGCTTCGTCTGACATTCCGAGTTGGTTGTCCAAATAAGTATTTCAGACCGCTATGGTTTGTCCTCAACTCAAATATTTTCCCCATGAGGTAATTACTCTACATACTCAAGGCATACACTATGGATTCCAACTCCAAATCATGAGTTGCATAGTGTCTTTCATGCTCCTTAAGCTTCCTTGATTCATAACACACCACATATCCATTTTGAATAAGGACTCCACCAAGTCCTTCATTACATGCATCAATCATACTATGAAATATTCATTTGCATCAACAATCCTCAATATTGGAGCACTTGTTAATAAATGCTTCAAGTGATGGAAACTTCTTTCACAATCCATTGTCCACTCAAACTTCACACCTTTCTTCTATAAATAAGTAATTGGATGTGCAATTGTTGAGAATCCCTTAATGAATCTCTTGTAGTAACCTACAATAACCATGAATGATGTTGCCTCAAATACATTCCTTGGTGTTGTCCAACCTTCAAAGGACTTTATATTTTCTAGATCTACTACTATCCCCTCCTTGGAGATGATATGGCCCAAGTGATGGATTTGCTTATGGTAAAATGAGCACTTTATCAAATTGGCATACAACTGATACTCTCTCAAAACCTGTAACACCATTCTCAAGTGTTTCTCACTCTCTTATTCAGACTTAGAGTATATCACAATGTCATCCAGAAAGACAATGAAAAACTTGTCCAAGTAATTTCTGAATACACCATTCATAAGACACATGAAGACAACCAGTTCATTTGTTAACCCAAATGGTACCACTGTGAACTCATAATGGCCATACCTTGTTCTCAAAGGCTTGCTGATGTCTTCTTGTTTAATTCTTACATGATGATAACCTAACCTGAGATCAATCTTGGAGAATACCTTTGCATCTTTCAACTGATAAAAAAAGTCATCTATCCTGGGCAAAGGATACTTGTTATTTACAGTAAATTTGTTCAACTGCCTAAAGTCTATGCAAAGTCTCAAAGTAACATCCTTTTTATTTACAAACAATATAGGGGCACCCCAAGGTGACACACTTGGGTGTATATACCTCTTCTTCATAATCTCTTCAAGATGGATTTGCAATTCCTTTAGGTCAGGTGTACTCATCCTGTAAGGAGTCTTAGATACTGGAGCTACTCTAGGTATCAAATTGATGGAAAAATCAATATCTCTCTTAGGTGTAAATATTGTTATCTCCTTGAATACATATTCAAACTCTTTTAGGATTGTGTAGTCTTCAATATCAGACACCTTATCCTTAGGTGTCTCTTCCATATGCGCGAAAAATATTTGACACCCTTTTATGTAAATTTTCTTACATTGCAAGGCTGAGATTTCTCTAACAATTACTTCTCTAGGAATTCATTGTACTATCCTTAAGTTTCCTTCCTCGTCCAAACAAGTAAATGATTTTTTATAACAATCTAAGTCAGCTAAATGTTGGTCCAACCAATCCATACCAATTAGGCAGTCATAGGAACCTAAATGTATGATGTGTAGGTTGACGCTGGTGTTCAGTCCATTCATTCTCATTGGACATGCTTTGACCATCTCATTAATCTTTCTTTTGTCTCCTATAGCTAGCTTCACTATCCAAGTTTGTCCAAGCTTGCTTCTTGGAAAAATAAAATTTTCCACCATCTTAGGATCTAGATAACTATGAATAGCTCCTGAATCAATTAAAATAACAATGGGATGATTATTGATCTTACCTTCTACTTCAATCATATGCGATTGAAACTCAACTTTCTTGTTTTCCAAGGCTACATAAATCTTAGGTACACTTCTTCCCATATCCTCTAGTGTTTCAGCTTGCTACGCACTATGAACAGTCTTTACTCTTTCACTTATGTGAGGGCAGTCTTTGTACATATGATCTCCCTTACAACCACAACATTGAATAGGTGGTTTCCTTGGCCTTTTCCCTAATGAATCTATCATTCTGGATTCTCTAGAAGTTGTTTGTTCTTGATAGTTATTCCCAAAGAATGGTGGCTTAGTTCCCTTCTTCCTTTCTTCCATCTTAATTTTATTCTTGTCTTCCCAAGTCTTCTGGTAAGTTTATTTCCATTTTTGATGATCATAAAGACACTTATCCCTTCTTATAGTTTCCTCCAATGTTTTGGGATCATCATATTGTATTCTTTCACTGATAAATGGTGGCAAACCACTCAAATATCTTTGAATATGAACTTGCTCATCTTTTATGAAAGAAACATATTTCAATAGCTCTAAAAACCTCCTTTCATGCTCATCTATAGTCATACTCCCAAGATTGAGTTCAAAGAACTCTTTCATTTTCTTGTCATAATATCTCTTAGTTAAGTATTTCCTTTGGAAGTACCTTTTGAATTCTCTCCAAGTCACCTTCTTCTCGTCAATGTGTTGTACCTGCAGATATTGGTCCCACCACATGGATGATTTTCCCTTGAGATGATAAATATAAAATCTTCCTTCTGCACTGGAAGAGTAATTATGTAACTAAAAATACTTTCTCATGTTTAGCAACCAAGTTTCTACATCCTCATCCTTCTTGTGTTCAACATTGAAGGTAAGAGGATTTATTTTATTCATTTCCCCCTGTAGTTCATCCACCCTAGTCCTCTTCTTATGCTTCCTGACATGACTCAAGCTACTGTGTGCTCTCCTAGTAGAATGCATTGGTGAGTGGTGGCATAGTCTGCCAACACTGATCTTCCCTTTTTATCATGAGACTTATAGCTTCTTGATCTACTTGACTCAATATTCTTATCCATATTCTTCTCAATTCTATCCCAGCTCTGCATCAACTTAATGTAGAAGTCTTCTTATTGCTCCTTGTCTTTCATAATCCTCTCATTGTTAGCTTTATGACTCAGAACATCTCTTTGCAAGATTTTTATGGTTTCTACCAAGTTCACGCTTTCTTCCTTACCTTCTCCATGTCCATTTGAATTTGTAACTTCATTAACCATATGGACATACATTCCTATTATCTCTTATTAATGACTGTAAACCCCATGCACATCTTCCATGATTCTAGAATTGTGCTAATCCTGTTATGATCTAATTGTTGTTAACTCTACAAAATGTGCAGGCAACAATTTTTTTTAGGCTAAACATTTTAACAAAACCATGAAATTATGTACAATTCAGTTTCCATAAAGTTTCAGAATCATTTCTTCTAATTTCTTGGGAATATTGACCTCCCAATCGACTTCACATGCATTACTTCTCAATTATAACCAATAATTAGCCTATGCAGGTGTACACACACAAAGATAAAATGTAGCGCATGCACCACACACATCTAACCAATGTGTATACTTCTCTGTTGCAAGCCAATATATGCTGAGTACCATTATTTCATCACGCACCAATATTTATGGAGCACACCATTTATGTCACGTACCAACAATACAACATTGCGTGCACTGCACTACACAACACTGAGGTTTTTAATGTGTTTGCACTACGTGCCCAACTTCAAGCGCACACCTTGCGATGCCAATCTTTGACATGATTTATTGCACAACTATATTTTGTGCATGCCACATGTTATACATGGCGCAATGACATAATTTAGTGCACATAACCAGTGCATCCTTATTTTCCGTGCAATACCAACGTTCAATGCACACACCTACACAATATTATTTTTCCAAATCACTGGTTCTGCACATGGCATTTCCCAATTTTAATGCACACTCCTGTACACCTTTCTCTTTCTGCGCACCATTAATACTTAGTGAGCACACTACTCTCAACACTTAACTGATTTTTCATAGATTTTGACACAGAAATTGGGGCTTTTTCCTAATTCTCACCCAATCTATCTTAGTTTCTCTGTAACTTTGAATTCAACCAGCTACTACCTGAATTTTATTAAACATATATTAGAATCTAGAGTATCTAATATATTAACCAAATTTCCCAAAATTCTTCATGAATTTAACAATAGAAATTGGGGCTTTTACCCAATTTCACTCAAGTGCTTCAAATATCCGTCATGGGTGCATTATAATTAAAAATTTAGCCACTCCTGATTTCAATTCCTCATGAAACTCCTCTTCGACATGATGTTAACTTGGCCCATCCAGGCTCAATGTTGAAAACTGGGCTCTGATATCAAATTGTAACATACCCCGTTACTAAAAACTGCTCCGATACCAAATTGTAACACACCCAACCACCTACTGGAAATGTTGCTTAAGACTTTCTTTCTCTAATACAAATTTGTTACATACCCGATCACCCAGGCTAGGCACAATCCACCAAACTTCTCTTGTCATCAATTCTGATGCCATCTGTAGCATATCTATGCTACCAAACTTTTCTCTGATACCATTATCAACAATTCCATCAAAATTGATCTGACACAACTCTTTCAATAATTAAAACATAAACATACATTATACAATGCATAATTATACACATATTCCTAACATAATTATATACAATCATAAACAAAATTATGCACAATCATAAATATCATAAACCCATAATAACAATTGCATAAATATTACTACAAATATAATTTAACACACAATTATCACTTATCTTTTGAATAAAAGACACCAACTGTGGGCATAACTTCCACGTTCCTCCTAGCCTTAGATCACACTATTCATAAATCTCAATAGCGGGTCACCCCTGATCTGGGGATAAACTCCAAGTATTCCCAACTAGGCTAAAGGACATCACTCACAGGAATTTAGTCACGGGTAACTCAGACACATGTGAGTCAATTACTAGAAAGTCCATCACAGATGCCAATTCGAACTAACATCCTATAGTCTCTCATTTCCCACATGCATGTCCCACCCCAAGAAGTGTGCCCCTTATATTCTCAATATTCCTTTGGCTGCCCCACTTCCTTTCCAAGGCTTCAACAATAGGCCAGATAGGAAGTCTTAGAGCCTTGTCGTTGTAGTTTGGCACCTTGGGAAATAATTCTCAAAAAATCTCTCACTTGGAGAGAATGCAATATTCCATGGGCATGACAACCCACCTCTTCAATCCAACGTCCCACGGGCCTGAAAACCCAACTCTTCAATTAAACGTCCCATGGGCCTAACAACCTGCTTATTCAATCTAACTCTCCAAGCTAATTCATACATAGGTATCTCTGAAAACATTCATCATATTGGTGACAATAACAATCAGGCTCATTATAACAACCATCAGGTTTACTCACTAGAAATTTCTATGACAAAACAATCGACTCGATGACAGAACAATAGGTTTCCCCACAACTCGGTCACCCTATGAATAATCATCGAATGATCATCCCTCCCCCCATTTCCAGAATGGATTAAGTCCAAACTATTTGACTACATGTTACCAGCTTGACATTTGCCATGTTGAGAACTATCTTTAGCTACTCCTCCCCTCCTTAGGACTTAGGATATAATAATATATCCTAACTTTACATTTTTTTTAAGAAACATTAATAAAATATTCATTTTTGGGGTTCAAGCCCTTTTAACCCAACCCCCTTAACCTCATCTAGTGGATTTTAAGCCCCCAGAAATATTTTACATGGTCGGTCTGCCGCAGGGATGCATTTTCATTAAATTGCATGTGATTACATTTACATATTAGTACATAAGTATTGATCTTTTTCATACAGGCTCACCAACCTCAAAATATACAGTTTGTGCACTTAAAACTAGTGCGCACAAAACTTCTAGGCTGCATGGACTCTTTCGTCAGTGCGCCACCCCCGCACCCTTACATAGGTGCACGTTACATCGTGACTTATATACATAAATACTCTTTGGACTTCAAAACCTGTGCACTAAGCCAGTGCACGTTAATCCAAGGTTGCACACCATTTCCTTCAATGCACCATCCTTTCTCACTAACACTTGCATGCGCTACATTCCTTAAGTTGTTTTACTTTCAGTGTGTTATTCCTGTGTACTTACACAAGTGTGTGCCAATCATAAAAATACACACTATATCTTTTACAACTACACACATTCCTTTGATGTGTGATTCTCGCGCACTGACTTAATGTGCGCAGGACCAAACTAAAGTTCTTATATTATCAGCTCACCAACTTATAAGTATAGTACAATTACATTCATATGTACACTTGGGGTTCAACCTAGGGGTATTACAATACAAGAAAAAAAAATACCTGAGAAGGGCCATGCTTATTTTGAAATTAATATTTACATGCAAAGAATATCGGAGAAATGACCAAGTATCTAATATAAAGAAAATATTTACAATATTTTACAAGATCATAAACCAAAAGAGTGTGTAATAAAATAATATGGCATTTCCATCATAGCATTCATCAAAGTAGAACACAATATTCAAGGAAAGGAAGAAGAAAGTGTGGGCTGCATATAACAAAGAACTTTAAATGATGATTTCATTAAGCACAAATAATAGTATGATAGACATACATTTGAAATCTCATGCTTTAAAATCAAATTCTTGAGATAACAATATTGTTATGTCCCAAACTAGTTCTTTGGGAACCTAAAAAAATAACATATGTCTTTAAATAAAAGAGTATTGTCTTGAAATACAAATAAAAGATTGTGTTTGTCCTTCAAAGAGGATTAGGATGGGGCTCCCGTGGACCATGAAATGAAAAGTCTTGGATGACATAAGAAAAACAATCAAGAATTATCCCTGGGGTTCACAAATTACTGGGAAATGAAAGGAAATATGACAAATGACTGTAAAAGAAAGATAACAAGGAAAATAATAGGGTTGCTACTTGACTCACTGTGATGGAAATTTTTCTGAACCCTTTACTTGCTTGCTAATGCCTCTTTTGTATATGGTTTTTTTGTTGGAGGTGGCATAACTGTCGTAATCGCTTCTTGCTAATATGTCTTGGTGATCTTGATTAGGGATTTTATTAGCCACTCTTCTATGTATTCCTCATGGGGGCCACCATGATATCATGCTTGATGCTTATTTCAAACAACTCACTCTCCATCTCTCTTAGGTCCGTACCTAATTTTTGTAATTTGTCATCTACCTCATCATTTCTATTGATATATCTGACTATCGACCCTTCAACTTCTTCCTCAGAGAATTCTATTGAACAGTGAACTCAATCTCCCATGCAAATTTTAATATGTCAAGTTGTTGTAGTAATTTGTATTTATATAAAATTATTGTGTCCATTAATAAATTTGGGTTGTCGAGTTCCTTTGTGAGATCAACAAGTTTAAAGAAAAGGTCACCTCTTTTACTCTTCACAACATCTAGCTCAATTATCATTTCTCTTAATTTTTTAAATTATTTTCAACCAAATATCATTAATTTGTTCCAAACGGATGTTATAAGGAAGGTTTTGTTCTCTTATGTGGATATCACTTAAACTTGAAACTTTAGCTGGAAATGTGCCCACAACGTTTTTGTAAAAACTTTCATTGTTTTCTATATCTTTTTGGAGATATTATTTGAAATGTGTAATCCTTGTTGAAAAATTAATGGATATTAATGCAAGCTCTGATATTTCTTGGATTAAATATATTGTTTTTTTAATTCCATCTCCATCATACTGTCTTACTACTAACAAAAAACTAGATGCACATTTCCACTTACTACAACTTTCTGGAATATCTTCTAAGGTAGGTGTTGGTTGAATTGTGTTTAATGGCTCAACAAACAATGGTCTCCGAATTAGATATGCCTCTAATTCATTTATATTTTCCTTTAATATTAAATTTTCCTTTTCTATGTTACAAACAAATTCTTTCTATGCTTCTCTAGTTGCTTCATGAAACTATACAATCTTTGAAGGTGCAACCCCATGGAAATCAATTTTCGATTTCCATTTCTCCAACATTTTCTTGTATTTTGTGTTTAGATTTTCAATTAACATTATTTTAGAATTTATATTGTAGGCCACGTGGTGAAGTGTTACACACTTGGAATATTTATGGTTCTTGAGTGACCAGAGCTTCGACAAGAGATTAGACAATTTCTTGGGTTTTCAACATTCATTGTTCAGACCAGTTGGGTTCTTCGATAATTGAGCATTCACATCCATTGCCTGGGGACTTTCTTGAATTTAAGGTATTTCTAACCCCATTTTCCGGGTCTCTCTTTTTATTTTAGTAGAGGTATGTACAACACCAGATTTTTCAAGATTTTTCTTTGTTGGGTCCTTATTACCGCCATCATCTGAATTTTCAACAATTGTTTTCCTTGTTTCCAAAATACTACTTATTGGTTTTGTCCTTACTGGGGTACTTCTTTGAGACACAGTGGGAGAATTGGGGTTTTTATTTGTTACTTCTCTACTTTGCTGTTGATAGCACTCATTGGTGCTGGCTAATTCTTCCATATCATTCAAAGCTTCATTTACTAAGGTCTCGGAAAGATTCAAATCATCCCCACCTCCTTATTTAAACTGTTTATCTTGTAAAATAAGAGGGATAGCCAACTAGGGACATATGTGCAGTAAACAAATCATTAGTGTCAAAACCTTCAATCCATTCTGCTTTATTCAAGACGAGTTGGTCAAATTGACCCACAAGTTCATCCAAATGGGAGATGTTCTTTACAAAAACTTTTTCGACTTTCCAAGGCAATGGGATGAGTTTCTTTTTTCTGTTTTCATTAAAGAAATGATCCCAAGACTTGTATTTCCTGCAAAATTCTATAAAAAAATGTCTATCTGATACATAGAAAGGAATGAAAAATGTTTTTTCTTTGAAAAAAAATAACCTTGTAATGCTAAAATCCTCTATAGTTTCAAAAACTCCTTTCTATGAGAGAAATGTGGACATCTCAAGTGACAATCTTGATGTGTTAGGGCCAATGATTATTTTTTAAAATTTTAAAATAAAAATGTTGTGGGATAGGTAGAAATGATACTAAGCCTTGTGCATCCATAAGGTTGGATACTAAGTGAAGAATAAGGATGATTGTATATGTACTAACATTTATCAATGAATTTATATCAACATTTGTCTCCAACTGTGGGACAATAACCCCATGTGGGTTGCTGAGAGTCTAGAATTTTCTTCCATTAGGAAAATGGAGTCAAAGAGAAAGGAAAAAGGGAAATGGAAATAAAATAAACCTATAGGGGATATACAAATTAGTACAAAAAAAAACTATGTATATGGGATATACAAATGAGTACAAAAAAAAACTATGTATATGGGATATACAAATGAGTACACAAAAAAACCTATATATAGATTTTGACTAGGGGATTTTAACATAAAAAATGTTTAAGATGTTGCCCATTCATAGGCAATGGTTGAATCATTCGTTTCATATCCTTCAACAAGTATAAATTGTAGCCAAAACGTTTTTGAACCTAATATGGTCCAGTCCAAAGAGCTTCAAACTTGGTGTGGAAAGATAGTTTTTCTTTTGCTTTATTCCATAACAAAACCATTTGATCCTTTTGAAAATCTTTTGAAGTAGTACTATTGTCAAAGTATCTTTTAACCACTTGTTGTCCTTTTTTATTTCCAATATTGTTTTTGCAATGGTGATTGTTCTTCTTTGTCTTCAACATTTCCAGTAAGAGCAAGGGCATCTAATTCTAAATGTAGCAATAATATTGCTTCTTTTCCATACACTAAAGTATATGGGGAGTGTTCAGTACTATCGTTTGGAGTAAGAAAACTTACCCAGAATGCATCTATCAACTTGATATGCCAATTCTTATGGTTGGCTTCATTTGTCTTTTTGATGATTTGAATTAATGTTTTGTTTTTTGACTTTGCCAAACCATTTCCTTGTGGATAATAGTTGCATGATTTCCACATGAAAATTCCATATTCTCCAGAAAAGTTTGTAAATTTTGTCTCGATGAATATTGAACCATTATTTGTTATGAATTTTTATGGTATGCCAAATATTGACAAGACATTTTCTTTTAAAAAATGAGTCAATCACTCCGAATATGAATTTCTTAAAGCCACAACTTCTTGCCACTTGGTAAAATAATTGGTTGCAGTGATAATATAAGCATGTCCTTTTCTAGATTTAGGATTTATTGGACCAATCACATCTAATCCCCATTGTGAAAATGGTTTCTCCACCATCGTAGACTGTAATGGAATTGCAATGCTTTTCCTTTTTTCTTGAATTTTTTTGGCATGGAGTACATTTTCGAATCCATTCATAAGAATCTTTGAACATAATTGGCCAATAATAACCATCCTGGATGATTTTGTGAGTTGTTACAACTGGTGAGAAATTTCCGCCACAAATACCGTGATGAAGTTATTGAAGTATTTCTATGGAATTTGAATAATCCAAGCATATTAATAGAATACCATCAAAATTTCTTTGAAAAATACACCTGAGACTAGAACCTATTGATTTGTCTTCATTTTCAATGTTCTCCTTTCTTTAGAAGACATTTCAGAAGGGAATTGACTAGATTTTAGATTGAAAATTATGTCCTTCTATCATTCTAAATTTTCTAAACTTGTTCCATGTATCATATCATCAAATCCAATGGGAGGAGAAATATTCACAACTTCAGTTCCAGTCATGAATTTACATAATCCTCTCCCCTTTATAGCTTTCAATTGTTTAATTTCTAGATCATATTCTTGAAGTTTTGCTAACCAATTTTCCCATCAACCTTCTTTGAGTTGTTGATTGCGCAACAAATTTACTCATGAATGTGGAACATAAGCAATGATGTGGGATAATAAAATCTAAGTCCTAAAATGAACAAATACTTTGACTAGGGAAAGAACTTGCTTCTCAATGATTGAATAATTTAATTCATAATCACGCAAGGTTTTTCTCATGAAATCAATTGGGATTTCTTCAAGTCTTTTATTTTTCTAGGTAAGGATGGAGGCAATGGTTTATTCTGAAGAAAATGAGTATAATATGAATTCTTTATCAAAATCAGGGCTAACAAGAACATGCAAAGTAGTGATGTCATGTTTGATTTATGTGAAAGCATTTTGAATATCTTGTGTCCATTCAAACTTTTAATCTTTCTTCAACAATTTATTTATTGGCTTGATAATGGTAGCATAATTTGGTACAAAATGTCAAATGAAATTTATCTTTCCAAGAAAATATTTTAATCCTTTTCTTGATGTTGGAGGGTTTAGTTAATTTATTGCATTGACTCTTTTTGGATCAATATATATTCCTTCATTGTTGTAATACCCCTAGGCCGAACCCCAATTGTACATATGTTGTATAGGTTGGTGAGCCAGGATATTATAGGATAGAGTACCTATGTGAATATTAGGCTGGAGAGCCTGGATTGGATAAAAGGCCAACATGCCTATTATTGTAATACATAAACACTCATATTTTAATAAAGTACATTATTGCTGCCGACCTTCCACACAAAAGAGATGGGGGGGTAAACTCCACTAGGATGGGAAAGGGGGATAAGAGTCTAAGAAGGGGTTAATATTTAGGGATTAATCCTAAAGGAATATTATATTAATATTCCTAAAGTATAAAGTATGGATATAAATTTATGTTATCCTAAGTTCCCAGGGAAAGGGAACAAATTACAAGTGGGGAAAGGGAGTCCCTTGGGTGCCATGTGTCTTAAAGTACACATGCATATATATTTGGGGATATAGTGTAATTCCCCATCTTAAGGCTATTATTCATTGATGATTCTTACTATTTTTCACTCATCCATGCTACCATCCATACTGGTACCTATTTCTGTTGCAGGTTAAAGAGTCAAGTTTTCAGGACCATGGTTGAAGAAGCTGGTTGTTAGGCCCGTAGGCATTTTCCTCCAAGTGAGATATTTTCTTTGTCTAGGAAGCGGGTTGTCAAGCTCGTGAGAATTCACTTGAGGTGATATAACTACTGGGAATTAATTCCCAAGGTGAAAAGATGCAACTATAGGGCTCTGAGACTCCATGTTCGACCTGTTGTTGAAGTCCCGAAAGGGAAGTGGGGCAGATGAGGGATTGTTGAGCAGAGAAGGGGCATAATTCCTAGGGTGGACTGGACATGTGGGGGATGATGGACTGTATGATGGTTGCTATAGGTTGAGCTGTAGCTACATGAATCTGAGACTTCCTATCCAGCCTGTTACTAAATACCTAGAAAGGGAGGTGGGCAACCAAGGGACTGTTGAGCATAAAAGGGGCACACTTCATGGGGTGGGACAGACATGTGGGGAATGAGAGACTATAGGATGGTTTCTAGGATAGGCACCTGAATCCAAGAATTTTTGTTGATTGTTAGACCTTAGACTAGCTTAGAAATTCCTTTTCCCAGGTAGAGTTTAGCCCTAGCTCGAGGGTGATGCATTGTTGAGTTTATGAGTAGTGTGTTCTATGGTTGGGAGGAACGTGGAATGTATTCACATAGTTGGTGTTTAATTAATTAAAGATAAGTGTCTTTATGTGTTTGTGCAAATGATATGTTATGAATTATGATGTTCTGTTATGGAATTTCTATTGTCTATATGTATGAATTACTATTGTTGTATGCTGCTATTATTCAACTTAACTTTGTTCATATGAAAAACATATCAGTATATTAATGGTATCATAGTGGTAAAAGAGAGAGTTTTGCATGGCGTGGCCCAGCTTGGGTGGCTAGGGATGTTACAAAGTGGCATCAGAGAAATTTTGTTGAGTTTCTAGTAATGTGTACATTACAAAGTGGTATCAGAGCTCCAATTTTCAACAATGAGCCTAGATGGGCCAATTAGTGGAACGTAGAAGTGAAATTTATAGACTATGTAGGAAAATGTTTGACAAAATGCTATAAAAAGGATGTCTAAAATTCATTTGTTGAAATTACAGTAGTAAAATTGAGAGAAATTTCATGGGTAATGTGAAGAATTGAGCCTCTTTGGAAAAATTTGAACATAAGCAAATAGGATAAAATTGGGTATTGTTTTTTCCATATGATGATGTTGGCATGACGTGGAGGCCACCTCTCAACTAACGTGGTAGAATAAAGACATGTACTGTCACAGTGGGAGGTACATGTTGGACGGGATGACAGTTGGTGGGTGATGTGGAGCCATGTGGTAGGCTAAGTGTCAGTCCCATGAAACTGTGGTAAGATATTGGAATTTGTCTAAGTGTTGAGACTTCTTGGACATACTCATGAAAGGAACATTACAATATTATGAGTCAGGGAGTCTGCAAAGATGGAAAAATGGTTAAGTGTCAAGACTTTTTAGACAGACTTAAGTGTTAAGAAGTGGAAAAATGGTTAAGTGTTGAGACTTATCAAATGGACTCATGAAAGGAAGGTTACAAGATTATGATTTCGCGAGTCCGAGAACATGGAAAAATGGCTAAGTGTTGGAATTTCTTGGATGAACTTATGTGTTAAGAAGTGGAAAAATGGTTAAGTGTTGTGACTTATCAAACAAATTTATGAAAGGAAGGTTACAAGATTATGAGTCTGAGAGTCTGCAAAGATGGAAAAATGGATAAGTGTTGTGACTTCCCGTATGGACTTAAGTGTTAAGAAGTGGAAAAATGGTTAAGTGTTGAGACTTCTCAGAAGAACTTATGAAAGGAAGGTTACAAGATTATGAGTCTACGAGTCCATGAGCCTGCGTAGATGGAAAAATGGTTAAGTGTTGAGACTTCTCGGACAAACTTATGAAAGGAAGGTTACAAGGTTATGAGTTTGCGAGTCTACATAGATGGAAAAATGGCTAAGTGTTGATGGTGGGTTCATGGAAGGGTCTTGAACAAAAGAGTCTAGAAATCCACCTAGAAAATTGATCTAGGCAGTTAATTTCACAAGAAATTAGAAGAAGAATTATGATGCATTATTGGAACAAAATTGTGCATAATTTTAATTAATTTGTTAAATTATTTAGTCTAACAAATCTTGTTTCCTACACATTTTGCAGAGTTCAAAAAATTTAGATCAAAATAGGAGCAACATAAAGATCAACAAAATGGAAGATACACAAAGGACTTATAGCCATGAAGACGAAGTCATGGGGTTATATTTTAGTTTGAGTAATGAAGGTACAAATTCAAATGGACATGGAGAGGGAAAGGAGGAAAGAATGAACTTAGAAGAAACCATAAAAAGTCTCCAAAAGGATTTCCAAAGTTATAAATATGATAATGAGAGGCTTATGAAAGCCAAGGAGAAACAAGAAGGCTTCAACATCAAGTTAATGTAGATCTTGGACATAATATAAAATAATATGGATAAGGAGACCGAGTCAAGAAAATCAGGGAGTCACGGATCTCATGATGAGAGGAGAAGAACAAGAAGTGTTGGCAGGCATCACCATCACTCCCCTAGGAATTCAACTAGGAGAACACATATTAGCTCAAGTCCATCCCCTTTCGGGAAGCATAAGAGGAGGCATGTAATAGATGAGCTATAGGGAGAGATGAATAAAATCAAGTCTCCTACATTTGATGGTGAAAACAAGAAGGATAAGGATGAAAATACCTGGTTGTTGGGAATGAGGAAGTACTTCCAGTTACATAACTACTCCTCACAAGAAGGAATAATTACCATCTATCAGCTCAAAGGAAAAGAATCAATGTGGCGGGACCAATTTGTGTAGGTGCAACACATTGATGAGAAGAAGGTTACTTGCAGGGAATTCAGGAGGTATTTTCAAAAGAAATACTTCACCAAATTATACTATGATAAGAAAATGAAGGAGTTATTTGAACTCAATCTTGGGAGTATGACCATAGATGAGTATGAGAGAAGGTTTTTAGAGCTGTTGAAATATGTTTCTTTCATCAAGGATGAACAAGTTAAGATTCAGAGGTACCTGAGTGGGATGCCATATTTTATTAGTGATGAGATACAGTCTGATGATCCCAAGACACTAGAGGAAACTATAAGAAGGGATAAATTCCCTTGTGATCAACATAAAGGAAGACTAACTTTCCAAAGGGTGTGGAAAGATAAAAAGAAAAGTAAGATGGAACATAGGAAGAAGGGTACCAAGCCACCATTCTTCAGAAATAATTCTTAGGGACAACCAACCTCTACAGAACCAATAATGACATAGGAAATAGGGAAAAACCAAGGTAGCCACCTATTCAATTTTGGGATTGTGGAGGAGATCATTTGTTGAGAGATTTCCCTCACAGAGGTGAAAACATGAATAATTATTACAATGCACAACAAGATGAAAAAGTTGAGTACATGGGAAGAAATGTACCAAGGATCTATGCAGCTCTGGATAACAGGAAAGCTAATTTTCAGTCACATATGATTTAAGTGGAGGGTAAGATCAACAACCAACCCATTGCTATTTTAATTGATTCAGGAGCTAGTCATAGTTATCTAGATCCTAAGATGGTGGGAAGATTTCAATTTCCAAGAAGCAAGCTTGGAAAACCTTGGTTAGTGCATCTAGATACAGGAGATAAAAAGAAAATTAATGATATGGTTAAGGCATGTCTAATGGACATGAATAGACTGGGGACAAGATAATATTTCAATAACAAACCTTTGGGATCTATGATTTCCTCATAGGTATGGATTGGTTGGAAAAACTTCATGCTAGCCTAGATTTTTATAATAAGGCCTTTACTTGCTTGGATGAGGAGGGAAACTTGAGGATAGTTCAGGGATTTCCTAGGGAAATAACCATCAGAGAAGTTTTAGCCTTACAACTAAAAAAACATTTCAGGAAAATGTGTCAAATAATTACAACACATATGGAAGAGACACCTAAAGATAAGGTTCCAAGTATTGAAGATTATGCAGTCCTACAGAAGTTCGAATATGTATTTAAAGAAATATCATGATTTCCACCCAAGAGAGGTATTGATTTCTCCATTAATCTGATGCATAGAGCAACCCAAATATCCAAGACTCCTTATAGGATGAGAACTTGAGAACTAAAGGAATTGAAAATGAAACTTGAGGAGATTTTGAAGAAGGGGTATATATGCCCAAGTGTGTCACCTTGGGGTGTACCAGTGCTATTTTTGAAAAGTAAGGACGATACCTTGAGGCTTTGCATTGACTTTAGACAATTGAACAAGGTAAATGTGAAGAACAAGTACCCTTTTCCAAGGATAAACGACCTTTTTTATCAACTAAAAGATGTTAAGATATTCTCAAAGATTGATCTTAGGTTAGGCTATCATCAGATAAAAATTAAAGAAGAAGACATCAACAAGACTACCTTCAAAATAAGGTATGGTCATTATGAGTTCACAATGGTGTCGTTTGGGTTATCAAATGCACCAATTGTCTTCATGTGTTTAATGAATGGTATTTTCAGGGACTACTTATATAAGTTTGTCATTGTTTTCCTGGATGAAATTATTATATATTCTAAGTCTAAGGAACAACATGAGCAACACTTGAGGATGGTATTATAGGTATTGAGGGATCATCAATTGTATTCCAAATGGAGAAAATGCTCATTCTACCAGAAGCAAATTCGTTATTTGGGCCATACCATTTCAGGGGAAGGAATAGCAGTGGACCCATAAATGATAAAGGCCATTAAGGGGTGGCCAACACCAGGGAATATATATGAGGTGAGATAATTTATGGGACTTGTGGGTTACTACAGAAGGTTCATTGAAGGATTCTCAAATATTGCACACCCAATCACTTCCTTACAAAAGAAGGGTGTGAAGTTTGAGTGGACATCGGATTGTGAAAGGAGTTTCCAACACTTGAAACATTCACTGACAAGTGCTCCAATATTAAATATTTTTGATCCAAATGAAGACTTCACTGTATGCATTGATGCATGTAAAGAAGGACTTGGTGGAGTTCTTAGTCAGAATGGGCATTTGGTATACTATGAATCAAGGAAATTAAAGGAACATGAAAGACACTATGCTACTCATGATTTAGAATTGGCAGCCATAGTGCATGCCTTGAAGATGTGAAGGCATTAAATCATGGGGAGAATATTTGAATTAAGGACATACCATAGTGGTATGAAATATTTATTTGGACAACCAACTCTAAATTCCAAACAAAGTATATGGTTGTAACTTCTCAGTATATGAATTTGATATTAAGCATATCAAAGGTAAAGAGAACAAGGTGGCAGATGCACTCAACAGAAGGGTGCATGAGATGCATTTTACAACCATTAGCATGCACCAATTAGATTTGAAGGAAAGAATTCAAGAGGCTGCAAAATTAGATAAAAAATACATGGAGGTAAAGGAAAAATTTCAGTAAGGTAATTTGCAACAAAAAGGTGAAGAATATAAGATGGGAACGAATGAAATTATCATGTACAAGGGAAGAATTTATGTGCCAAATTCTGAGAAATTGAAAAATATGATTTTAAAAGAAATGCATAATGTACCTTATGTTGGACACCTAGGTTACCAAAAAACTATTGTAGATGTCAAGAGATAATATTATTGGCCAAGTATGAAGAAGGAGGTTTATGATTTTATTGCCAAGTGTTTGGAATGTCAAAAAGTCAAGGATGAGTGCATATTCTACAACCATTACCCATTACTGAGTGGAAATGGGAAGTTGTAACAAAGGAAATCATCACCAAGATGCCCAGAACAACCAATCAACATGATTCCATTATGGTGGTCGTGGATAAGCTTACTAAAGCTTCCCACTTTATTCCAGTAAAGCTCACTCACAAGGCATCCAACATTGTTGATATTTATATGAGATAAATTTCTTGACTTCATGGTATACCCAAGACAATTATGTCTGACAAAGATCCAAAATTTATATCAAATTTTTGGAAAGGATTATTCAAAGGATTTGGGACCAATCTGAACTTTAGCACAACCTATCATCTTGAGTCAAATGGAAAAATAGAGAGGGTGAATCAAGTGATAGAAGACATGCTAAGGATGTATGTGATGGATAAAACATCAAAATGGTAGGATTACTTTCATTTAGTGGAGTTTTATTATAACAATGGGTATCAATAATATCTAAAGATGAGCCCATTTGAGGAACTTTATGGCAGAAAATGTAATACACTAGTGAGCTGGGAAAACCTAGCAGACAAAGTGATGGTTGGACCAGAATTACTTAGGGAAATGGGCGGGAAAATAGTGAGAAGAAAATAGAATTTAAAGCCTACCCAAGATAGGAAGAAAATTTATGTTGATAAGGGTAGAACTCACATAGAGTTCAAAGTGGGTGATTGTGTGTTCTTGAAAGTAAAAGCCAAAAGAAGTTCTCTGAAGTTGGGAAATTGTTCAAATATGGTAGCTCGTTATTGTGGACTGTTTGAAATCATGGAGAGGATTGGTTCTATCGAATACATGCTTGAATTACGTGCATCAATGTGTATTCATAATGTATTCCATGTATCATTTCTTAAAAAATATGTACCTGATGTTAATCGTGTCATTGATTGGAATGTGATCCAGGTGGAGCAAGAAGGTGACTTTCCAGTGAAACTGGTTTGCATATTGGATCAGAAGATCAAGCAATGATCCATAGGGATAGTAAAGGTCCAATGGACCTGGTACAGTCCCAAGGATGCAAATTGGGAGCATAAGGATAAAATGTGGGAAAAATACCCACATATGTTTGAATACTTTTGAAGTTTTGATTGTATATGTGTATATACTACATTGAGGACAATGCATAAATAACTGGGAGGGGAATTTAATAACTTTAAGCCAAACCCAAATTGTACATATGTTGTATAGGATGGTGAGCCAAGATATTATAAGACATAGTACCTATGTGACTATTAGGATGGAGATCTTGTTTTGGCTAAAAGGCCAGTAAGCCTATTATTGTAATAGGTAAACACTCATATTTTAATAAAGTACATCACTACTGGTAACCTTCCACACAAAAGAGATGGGGGGATAAAATCCACTAGGATGGAAAAGGGGGCTAAGTGTATAATAAGGGGCTAAATTGAGGGATTAATCCCAAAGGAATATTATATTATTATTCCTAAACTCTAAAGTATGGATATAACTTTATGTTATCTTAAGTTCCTAGGGAAAGGGAATGAATTACAAGTGGGAAAAGGGAGCCCCTTGGGTTCCATGTGTCTTCAAGGACACATGAATAAATATTTTGGGATATAGTGTAATTCCCCATATTTTGGTGATTATTCATTAATGATTCTTACCGTTTTTCACTCATCCATGCTACCATCCATACTGGTATTTGATTCTGTTGCAGGTTGAAGAGTCAGGTTATCAGGTCCGTGGTTGAAGAAGCGGGTTGTCATGCCCATATGCATTTCTCTCCAAGTGATATATTTGGTTTTTGGAGAAAGCGGGTTGTTAGACCCATGAGAATTCACTTGAGGTGAGAGAAATGTTGGGAATTAGTTCCTAAGGTGCCAAGGTGAAACTATAGGGCTTCGAGACTCCCTGCCTGACATGTTGCTGAAGCCCTAGAAGGGAAGTGGGGCAACCGAGGGATTTTTGATAAGAGAAGGGGCACACTTCCTGGGGTGGAATGGGCATGTGGGGGATGAGGGACTGTAGGATGGTTTATAGAGGCTGAGCTACAACTACAGGGCTCAAAGACTTCCTTTTCGATGTGTTGTTGAAGCCCTATAAAGGGAAGTTGGCAGCCAAGGTAATGTTGAGCAAAGAAAGGGCACATTTCCTGATTTAGGATATGAATGTGGGGAATGAGAGAATATAGGCTGGTTTCTAGGATAGGCACCTGAATTTGATAATTGTTGTTGATTGTTATACCTTAGACGATTTAGAACTTCCTTTTCCTGGGTAGAGTTTAGCCCCATCTCGAGGGTGACACACTATTGAGTTTATGAGAAGTGTGGTCTATGGTTGGGAGGAAAGTGGACGGTCTGCATGTAGTTGGTGTTTAATTTATTAAAGATAAGTGTCTTTGTTTGTTTGTGAAAATGCTATGTTATGATTTATGATGTCCTGTTATGGAATTTCTATTGTCTATATGTATGAATTATTATTGTTGTATGTTGTTATTATTTCACTTAACTCTTTTCATATGAAAAACGTATCTGTATATTAATGGTATCAGAGTGGTAAAAGAGAGTTTTTCATGGCGTGGGCCATCCTATGTGGCTGGGTACATTTCAAAGTGATATCGATGCAATTTTGTTGAGTTGTTGCTAATGGGTACATTACATTTGCTCATATTATGGCCTAAGATATTTCCTTTTTTTATGGAAAATAAACACTTTTTGGGATTCAAGGATATTTCATACATTCTATACCTTTCAAAGACCTGTCTAAGGTGTTTGATGTGCCTTTCTCTTAATTTTTAATAAACTATTAGGTCATCTTCGTAGTCTACCATGAATTGTTTGATGAGATATTTGAAAGCATAGTCCATTTGTCTCTAGATTTTTTCACCTACATTATTTAATCTAAATGGCATTATATCATAATCATGTGTCCCCCATGGTGTTATGAATGTAGTTTTTGATCTATCTTCCTCAACTAAGAGAATTTGATTATATCCTGAAAATTCATCCAACATGAACATCAGTGCAGAACTGGTAACCTATTGCAATAACATTTCCATATTAGGGAGTGGGTAATTATCTTTAATGATTGCTCGATTGATATCTATGAAATGAGCGCAAAGGTAAATTTCACCATTCTTATTTCTTACTACTATAGGATTTGAGAGCCATTCTAAATGTCTGATAGAAAAAAATGTACATTCCTTTTTAAATTTTTCCAGTTCTATCTTCACTAGAGGTTTTATCTTGGGATTTATGATTCTTAATTTTTTCTTGAAATATTTTAATCCCTCTTTGAGTGGTATGATATGCTAGAATATGGAATTGTCATATTCCTTTAATTACTCACAAATCCAAACAAAAATTTCCGAAAATGATTTGAAAAGATAAGTATATTGATCAAATTCTCCAGTAGTGCAACTGGTAGAATCATAAGTACCAATGTTGATATTTCGTGTCTCTTGAACTTTCCTGATAGATGGTTCTTCTTTTGGGTCAAGAATAATTGTTTGGTCATCTCTTGTGAAAAGGGATTCCGAGCTAACATAGTACTTGGGAGTAAGTATATGATTTTGATTATGAATTTCCTTCTGAGGATTTTGATTTTATTCTAAATCATTCAATATCATTGAATCATTATCAATGAGGAAGCTTGCCATATGTTCATCATTTTAAAATACTTGAAAATATTCTTGGTTATCAAGTATTGAAGGCCGAAAAATTGTCTTTACATGAAAAGGTACTTTGACTTTGAGAATCTTGTGAATTAAAAAGAGACGCAGCTACTGCTAATGAATCTGCTTTTTGATTATTTTATCTACGGATGAAATAGATATTGAAAGAATTTAAATAATTTATGAGTTCACAAACTCTTCTTGCATAATGCTTTAATTTTTCTTTCTCAAATCTATACTTCTTCCTAATATGGTTGATAACTAACTCTGAATCACTAGTAACTACTAGATTTTCAAATTTCATTTGAAGGGAAAGAATCATCCCTTGAATTAGTGCCTCATATTCTAGTTCATTGTTGGTACATGGGAATTCAAATTTGATAGGATGTGAATAGATACTAGACTGAGATATTTTAAAAACAATACTAGCTCCATTCCCATACTTGGAACAAGCTCCATCAAATGACATTTTCCAAAATCCTTGGAAAGAGTTTTCTTCATCATGCTTTGGTAGACTTATTTGTTCTATACTAAAAAAAAACATAATTCCCAATTTGAACATCAACATAATTTTTCATTACTTCATTTTATTTTTTCTCAAGTGATATGGGTTTTCTATGCTCTCGAGGAAATCTAATCATAGTCCCATCTTTATTTGGAGGCCTCATGCAACTTTCATCATTCATGATATATCCTCCAATTAATGAGCACCAATATATTCCCAACACAACGCCATCTACTCGAGGAAAATCAACAACTATAATAGTGACAATTGTATTGATATGAGGGGTTGTAGTTATCTGTGCACACAAATATTTTATTTCACCATAGGTTGAGACTTTTCTTGAATGTATGGAATATATGCTCTCACTAGTTTCGTAATACCTCGTGCATTCAATTCCAAGTGATTCCATTACTGATAAATGAATTATATTGTTAGTGACTCCACTATCAACCAAACACTTATGTAATATGAAATCAAGATTTTCTATTGATATGTAAAATGGTGGAACTTTGCCCCTTGGTCTTCTTGACTAAACATTTTGTTGTTGCCTTGTATTCATCTCAATTTCTTCTATTGTTGAATTTGTGTCATCCAATATCTTCAAGATATTTTCTCTTTGTTGAGGTATCTTAACCACCTCCATGAATGGTAACGTAATTCTGAGCTTGGCTCGTTCATCAACTAGATTATAATTCATTGGTAAGGATTCTTCATTTGATTTAAAACTAGTTATTGTTTTGTTGTCTCTAGAACATTAGATTTTGTCTTTTATTTTTTAGTCTGATCCAAATTTACTAACTTTCTTTCTTGTTTGGACAAAATTATCTTGTACAAGTTCTGAATTTTCTTTTCCATCAAAGATATAAAAATATAATTATGATCCTTCATCCATTTGTACTGATTACAAAACTTGATCTTGGTTAACATCAATTTTTTGGTCAAATCTTTCAAAATTATCTTCCTCTACAATTTCTTCTAACATAGAAAAATTTGGATTTGGAACTGTGGGTGCTCTTAGTCTATGTTCTTAAACTCTATAATTTCTTGTTCTCTAATCTTGTAATGGAGCTCTCATGTTCAGATTAGGTGGAACAAGATTCACACCTCTCATGAGTCTAGTAATCTCATTATGCATTTTCCTAATCATTCTACTCATTTGATCCATTTCTATCTTTTGTCTTGTTTCTTAGGAATCTCTAGGATCATTTTTGACATTATGGGGAGCACCTTAGATAATTCCTCCACCAATTCCTCGATTCTTAGAACTTCTTGAAGTAGATGATTCTGGAGGTGATATGGACAAACTAGCCATTTTACTTTGTACTTTTCCAAGTATGATCTCAGGATCAACATTGGTCTCTAACATATGTTCTTCCATTTCTGTTTCCTTTTTTATAGCTGCATGTAGATAATTTATTTGTGAATATCTGATCGCATAATTCACATTTGTGGGAATTGTATTCTTATAACACCCAAATATGATAGGATCATTAGGTCGTTTTTCTTATGGGATTTGATTTAAAGTCTTGAAGAATCATAAATTGAAATCCCTAATTCTTTCTCCCTTTTTTAGATGAATTTGGGAAAATTGAGTAAAGAGAGTATGATATGCAATAGGAGGTGCACACATGGTCATGGTCATGAACATGTTTTCCAAATAATCAAATGATCTAATCGATTGAGCTGGTAAATAAAGATACCATTCATAAGATGGACCTATCAAGGTTTGCAGAAAGACTTTGGCCATTACATCATCTTGTTCAATCAAATGAATATCAAAGACACTTAAAAACTAATCCATATGTATTTTTGGATCCATTATCCCATCACCTAATAATATAGGAAAGACTCCTTGAGGTAGCTTTGGCAATGAGTGTTTTTCTCCACATAAAGTAAGTGGGTTGGGTCTAGCCCTTCTTCTTGTATTTTTGTGTCTATTATTTCCTTCCCTTTCTACATTTGGAATTTTTTTCTTAGTTCTTCTCGATCTCTCATGATTAGTGTTTCACTCATTTAGGATTTCAAACCTTGACCAACTTTGTGGAGTATAAGTTTATTACTTTTACTTCTTGTTAGTGGACCTTTATAAGGTTCCAATTTTTCTTGGATTCACAATTGTCTTCTTTGTCTTAGGGATATTTATCTTTCTTCTTCTTGGAAAATAACTTCCCAAGTTGTTTTGAGTTCAACATGACTTTTGTTTGTTTAATCTCTAGGTCATACAACTAATGCATAATACTTATTTAATATCTTAATCCAATTTGTATTTGAGGTTAGGTAGGTTCAAGTAGAGTCATTAGCTTTCTGGTCGGTGAAACCAAACTTTTGTTTTCCCCAGTATGGTCACCACAAATGTTGATCTTAAATATTATTTTATGGTCTTTGAGTCAACCTCACGAGGATATAATCCCCTTGTGTTTTTAAAGAGGTGGTACTCCTCTATTTCAAATAAAATACAAGAACAAAATAAAATGCCTGAGAAGGACTAGACTATTGGAGATACTTCACACACACCTAAGATTTATTTTTCCTAAGGTTTTCCCTATGTTTATTAGTCATTATCTAGTCTCCTATAGTTTAGGAAGAATATTACTCTAGGATAACATTCTCTTCAGTTCACACTTCAGTTTGATCAGTTGAGTGGATTCTAGATGCCACATTAGGATTATCACCATGCAACATTTGGATCATCACCAAATAATGTGCATTGTCCTTGGGATAATCACCATACTAGCACATTACTCATGATTCCATGATATCCTCCTCACTTCACTCTATTTTAGTCAATTAACTGAAGACCGAGAGACTAGTTAACTCAAACTAGGTGGCAGTTCACTCCCGTAACTACCTGAGAGACTAGACTAGGTGGTAGTTTACTCTCGTAACTGTTGGTGTATGTACATATCACTCTATACCACCACTATGCCACATTAGCTTCTCCCCCAATGCACATTAGTTGATTTATACAAAGTATATCATGTGAAAATTATCATTCATTAATTTGGTTAATGAGAATTCTTCCATTCTCTCTCTCTTGCTTCTCTTTTCTCATATTTTCTCTGTAAATTGTGTATGTAATTTTCTAGCTAGATATAATCTATGTGGGTTCAACACATTTACATGGTATCATATCTAACATACTTCTAGGGAAAATACACACCAAGTTATTTTTGTAGGTATCGAAGATTAAAGACAACGAAAAAATAGAATTTCCAAAAGAATTCATTCTTACACTGTACAATTTCTTTGCATGGAAGGAGAAGATGATAATGCATCTTCAAGGAAGAGGATTATACATGTTAACCATGAACACAAAAACTGAACCAACATCAACCATATAAAAATTCAAGTATCTAAATCGAATGGATGAAACGTTTGGAACTATTTTAAGTCTCATTTCTCCTAAACTCCTCTTTCACATATCCTCCTGTAAAACCCCCAATGAATCATGGACCACCATGGAAGGGATTTTTGGAAAATAGGATGAGATGAGGGGACACATGCTCGAGGTGGAATTGCTCACTTTGGATCCAAAAAGATTCGTCAATCTCCAATATTTCTTTACCAAATATAAGGATTTGTTGTCACAACTCAAGGTTTGCGGGGTTGATAAATATAAGGAGGAGAAAAAAATGGTTCTTACGATTCTCTCCAAACTTGTTCTAGAATACTCAGTGTTTTTATCTACATTTCATTTAGTTAGGCTTACCTTTGGAGTCACCTGGACAATGCCCTCCCTTGAGGCCTTTATTGAGTCTTTGACACGAGAGTAGAATAAGATCATCAATATGGGAAAAATCAAAGGCCCAAAGAAGCATGCACTTACTGTGCAAGATGGCAGTGGTCATCAATATCAGAAATATAAATACAAAGACAAAATTAAAGCACATGAAAATCCAAAGAAGGAAGGGTACTCAAAACCCTTCAACGATGCCTTTAGATCCAAAGGTGGAAAGGGAAGAAAAGGGGAGAAATTCACTTACTTCCATAAAGGATTCCATCCAGAATCCACATGTATGCAGAAATAGATAGATAAAATGGCCCAAATACTTCAACAAAACAACCTTGGAGATCGCATCCCCGAGGGTGCCAAGAAGAAGAATCCAGAAGATCAAAATTTCAAGAAAGGCAATTCTAGCCATGCTTTGATTATCATGAATTCCTTTCCCGATGCTTGATCGTAGATTCAGGTGCATCACACCACATGGCTGCCACAAAAGAGGTATATTATTCATTTGGTGCATGCAAAGGTCCTCCTATTCTGATGGGGGACAAATCTCCAGTCGAGGTCATCAACAAAGGAAGAATTGAACTCACAAATGGAAGCTTCGAGAATGTTCTACATGTTCCCAAAATTTTCGTCAATATTCTCTTTGTGTATCAGATGAAAAAATCTGGCATTGGAAAGAGAGTCATATTCACACCCGATGAAGTGGATATCTATGACATGCAAACCAATTCCACGGTTTTTACCGGTGAGGTAAATCATCAATCTAGACTCTACACATTTTCTGAACTTATTGAACCAGATTCTACATTACTGCTTACCCTTCCTAATGAAAGTAGTAGGATATGGAATGAAATGTTTGGGCATTTAAAGTTCATATATATGCAACAAATTAGCAAGTAGGGAATGGTTGATGGTCTACCTGACATCCACTTCTCCAAAAGAATTTGTGAGGAATGTGTTCTTGGAAAACACTCTCAAGAGAAATTCGACAAAGGAAAGACTTAGAAGGCTTCCTTTCCTTTAGATTTGATCCATAGTGAACTCATGGGCCCTTTTCCGCATCCATCAAT
>ML815068.1:9998-49678 GCA_009831015.1 Picea engelmannii
TGTTGTATCCACTCCTGTAGAAGCTAAAGATATAGAAGAGTCAGTATTACCAGTACATAAATACAATGTACCTACCTTCTCTCCTTTCGCTATCACTAATTATCCTTTGATGACCTTTCATGTCTTATCTGTAAATATGGATATACAACCTTCAGTTGCCAACTTCCTTGTTGAAATTAGATTTTTTCTTAAATCTGGAATATGTCTTACCTCTTTCAACAACCATTGGTTTCCATTGCTTTTCTTTATTTTTACCTTTCCCATTCCAACAATTTTGCATGGGGCATCATCACCCAAATGAACCTGTCCAAAATAACTTTGAACATAATATAGAAAAGGTTTCCTATGGGGTGTGGCATGAAATGAAGCCCCTGAATCTACTACCCAAGACTCAGAAATATTCTCTACAGAAAGAATCAAAGAATCTTGTAACACATCACCTATTACATTTGCTTCCTGATTTCTCTTCTGTTGTCCATCTCTTTGTTTCTTTGGAGCTCTGCAGTCTTTCTTTAGATGTCCTTTCTTCCCACAATTCTAGCACTCTATCTTTCCAAGTCTGGATTTGGATCTACCCTTCCTAGAATTCCCACGGTTCCCTGAGCCCTTTCCTCTATCCTTTTGTCGTCCCCTATTCTCCATGTTTAATACATTACCTGATGTCTCACCTATTCTTTTCTGTCACATTTCCTCACTAAGGATAACACCAACAACATCATAAAATTTTAAAGTATTTGAACCAGAGGCAAAGCTACTTACAGCCATGACCAAGCCATTTTAGCTTTGTGGCAATGAGCACAAGATTATAAGAGCCCTAACCTCATCATCAAAGTCCACTTTTACAGAACTTAGTTGATTAGTAACCGTATTAAATTCATTTAAATGATCTGCAACAGACCCACCTTCCGACATATTCATATTAAATAATATCTTCATTAGAAATACCTTATTGGATGCCGAGGGTTTTTCATACAATTTGGCCAATGCATCCATCAAACCCTTCGTTGTCTTTTCTTTCGAGATATTGAAATCCACCGATGCTGCCAGGCTCAGCCGTATCATTCCTGGAGCCTTTCTGTCAAGAATCTCCCATTCTTTGTCCTTCATGGCCATCGCGTTTTTTTCTACTCCACTCAATGGTAGGAATAGATCCTTCTGATATAAATAATCTTCCATCTGCATCTTCCATAATTGGTAGTTTTGGCTGTTAAATTTCTTGACCCTAAACTTTCCATCTTTCGACATTGCTCCCACTCAAACCAGGAACCCTCTTTTCCTGCAAGTTACCTTACACTCTGATACCAGTTGTTAGAAAAACAGGACCGCGGAGCAATAAAATAAAAAAAATGTGGAAACAAAACATAGAAGATACACAATACAAGAGAGACACAGTTTTACATGGTTCACCCAGTGTGGGCTACGTCTACCATAGAAATTGTCAGGTCCTTTATTTATTATTATCCAACAAAATGAAAGGATACAACCTACACCAAAACCTGTTGTAACTTCCTCTTCTTTCTCTCACTGTCTGCTCTCTCAGAATACAATACTTGCCAACATACATAGCCACAATACATTTCCCTAATAAAATAGGGTTTCCTTCTAGGGAAAAAAACCTAACATAATCTCTATCGTTAGATCTGCGACCTTATAATGAACGGTCGAGATTTACAATGAAATTACAATATACTTTTACAAGGAAATTTTTTCTTTGGGGGCTTCATCCCCGAACCCCCACTGGGGGCCCGCTTGCCCCTAGACCCCCCAGCCGGGGGGATAGCCCCCCCGGACCCCGCAGAGGGGGTACCCCCCCTCTGCACTCCCCCACGTGGAAGAGTGTACATACTTTTGGGGTGTAAATACTTCATGGGGTATAAACACGGTTGGAAGTAAAAGACCTCTAAATCAGGAAGATAATCAGGCTCCACAACCAACAATTTCTTTACTATTATTTTCCTCCCCCTCAAATGGGACCCCTACCCTTTCTTTTATAGGCTAGAAAGGGCTAGGTATTTTTTCTAGTCACCGACTATGGGTAGTCAAACGCTTTAGGTAATTTATCTGAAACATTGTGTTCCATCTGCAAATTTCTATTTTTCATGCTTTTTAAGTATACACAGGATGTAGTGGATCAACTAGCATATACATGCATGCAGTAGTGGGGTAGGGTGCATATGCTTTCAAAAAATGGTGTTTTTAAGAAGGTTTTCAGTAGTGGCTTAGAAAAGAATGTAAAATGAAATGGATTGATGCCAGGTAAGCATATATGGTGAAAATTACGGTTATAACAACATTACAGGAATGAGTTCTGAATTAGCTAAGAAGAAACATACACATTTTAAATTACTTAATCCAAGAGCATCAAATGATGAATTATGGGTGTTTAACTCTGCAATTTAAACAGAAGAAAAATGTATATGGAATAAAAAATCATAGGAAACACATACAATGAGTGAAGACAAAACTCATATCACCATCATTAGAATATTTTCATAGAGACTTCAAAGTTCCTGCATATGTATTCAATTTAGCCCCCAAAAATAGAAATGGAGTTGAGAACAACCAAAACTATGCCCTTGCACTTCTTCCCGCCATTAATACACTCAAAACCTCTAATACTTATACAATTCAAGTTCCTTTAGTGTGCAACCGGTTACAATAAATGAAATGAAACGTTACAACTTCTTTAATTATTACAAATGACAGTTTTTCAGAAAAAAAGTTTCATGATCCATGAAGATTCCTCTGACGCTCCAGCTCCTTCCTCTGCCACGCTCTCTTTGAAATGTCACTTATACCCTTTCAAATATAATTGCATTTATCCATATTCTCACATTTGGGAATAATATATTTGAAATAAAAATAATTCCCAAATATTTTCTATCCTATTAAATTCCCATAATTTAATTCATGCCCGTGGTTCTTTGGTTCTTTAAAACCATGTATTTTTTTGCCCAATTCACCATTTCACTGTAAAAAATATTTACTATTACTATTTACCTCTGAAAAACATTTATTGTGTAATGTTTTTCCAATTTACCGTTTCACTGTGAAAAAATATTTACTGTGTGTTTTTCCCATCTTTGGTAAAATACCTTTTATCTTCTTCTTTTACTTTTGTAAATCTTTGGATAAATAATTATCCAACTCTTCATTCACATGCATCTTCCCATTTAAATATTTTTCATGGAAATAAACATTAATTTCTTAAATCTTACCTCTGTAAAACCTTTTCACTGTGAGGAGGAATTTCATTTATTAGAAATTCCACAATTGTTGTTGAAACGCACTCCTAGAAAAATGCCACACATTAAACATATGATAAATGGTGAATTTATTACATCAGGCTTGGGATGGAGTGGTTTAATCCAAACTTTGTTTACCTCTAATGTGCTCCATGTAAAAACACGTGTCCACCAAATAAACCACGATAGTTTTCCCTAGCCCACCTTCACATAATTAACCTCCTCGCTACTCCAATCCCCGATATGTATGTGAACCCTCCATCCAAACTTTGAATTTTCCACATTATAAATTGAGATTTGTTCCCATGATTTGACGTGATTCCATAAATTAAATATTGGATTAAATATTAATATAAATATTTTAATACAAAATATTTATATTAATAATAATAAACCCTTTTTCTATTTTCTAAGGACTTTGGGCATATGAGGCTTAACACATGACTTTTTGTATCAGATAAGGGTGCTTAATAAAAGGAATATTTTTTATTTTCAACGGGAATATGAAAATAAGGGTAAAAATGAATGAAGTGATGGAACCAGGGGATTTAGATAAGAATTTAGACTAGATATAGGTTTGGGATATTTGCCAAATTTTTCTCTCATGGAGGACATGAATATTTTGGATGATCAATTTAGTGAAGGATTTAGGTGATGGGAGCTTGACGAAGCTGGTGAAATAGTTTGAAAATATGAGTGGAAAAATAACACAAGGACAAGATGCATTGGGAAAAATTAATGCAAATTAGTAGACGATCTACGGTTTGTTGAGTCTCATGAACTTTCGATATCGGAGGTTCGAAAAAACAGTTTTGGGTAGACCTCTTTTCACCCTGATGTGCCTCTGAGGGTGCCAGGCATCCATGAATGAAACCACTATAGTTTTCCCCAGTCGGCCTTCACATAATTAAACTTTGTGCTATTTCACTGCCCAATGTGTGCCTTAGCCATTGATACAGGTCGTTTCAAGATCTATGGTATCATGGGTCCTACCTTTCTCCCCTCTGCGATATTTTTCCATATGCCTCCATATGTGACCTTATCCCCCAAACTATCATGCTTCCATAGCGATGTATCTCTTGCCTAAATTTTTGAGACTTGGATCTTATGTAAAAATTGTTATGGTGATAATAGGAGGTACAACTACAACCATTGTTCAATAATTTTGTCTATCATTGTGACCAATTCACCTTTTCTTATTCTATTTGTAATACCTTAGCCACGTAGTTCAATGCCTCTTCTAGAAATGCTTCCTTTTCCTGTTCTAGAGAAACCAATTTTTCTATTTGTGGATGCTCTATGAAAGAAATTTTTGGTTTCTTCTTCAAGCTTTGAATTAGATTTCCCTTTTCATCTAATGAGGATTTCACCCCTTGAGGGCCTTTAGATTCTAGCCTCTTGACTTGAGTCTTCCAAGATCTTATGGATTCCTTTTCTTGCCTCAAATTCCCTTCCAATTTTATTGCATAAGATGACATTTTTGAATTCTTCAAACTTAGACCCAAGTTATCAGAATACAACATATCATTGGTATTCTTGTGAAATTTGACTTTGTTTGGAGAACCGAGGTTGTCATACTTTATATTAATCTCAAATTATTTTTCTTCATCTACAACTACTATATTAAAGGTGTTCTTGAGCCTCCATTTTTACACCTCTATTACCTTATATTATCTTCTATCTAGGTCAATTTTACCTCTGGCATGTGCATATGTTGTCCATTTCCTCCACAAACCTACCTTGTGACCTTATCCATATGCATAAAGAGGTAAACCATGTTAAAAAAATGATTTGTTTGATTTATTGATTAACTGGGATTAAATGGTTGATTGTTTATGCTCCTAATTACTTTTATTATTATTAATCATCTTCATGAAAAGGCATCACCTCATTCGATACTCATCTTTGGACTCATCCGATACTTCCGATGGTCTAGTACTGCAACAACCAATTGTTCTATTCCGGTACTCCGCCTGATTCGGTAGCAACACTACGCTGATATAGTACCACCTCTACGTTGATACAGTACCAAATCTATGCCTATTTCAGTACCACCATTGTGCTAATCCTGTACCCATATCTATTACTGTGCTAGTCCGGTACTAAAACCATGTCTACAGGATTAATTTTTTGAACAAGTACACGTGTGATGGCTCCAAGAAATTAGTTGGATGGAAGTATCTTTTGATTGTTTGAAACCCACGATAGAATTCATCACTGATGCACTTTGTATCATGAGGATGAAGTCCATTACTTGAGATATGATATGATTCACCAATTGTAATATTTCGTAAACATTTGATAATTATCTTTAGACCATGAAAGTAACGACTGAATGTTTTTAAAAGGGATGTTGTATAGATGATAGATAATTATAGAATGATATACAATATTATGTTGGGAAATGAAATGTTGAATTAATGATTCACTTGATAAATTGAAGGAATACAAATGGTAGTTTGTGCAATTCATGGATGTGAGTAAAGTGTTTAGTCTATAATTTCTTTAGAGGTACCTTGTTGGTTCGACAAGTGCCCACTACCCCAACCAAGGTAAGCCTCTCTATATATGTCTTTGTGTGACATAAGTTAATTGTGTGAGTGTGAAAATATAATAGTTGTGTGTTGCAAATGATTCCAAGTGCATAAACTTTCCTAAGTATAATACATATTTCTAAAGAGAATTGATTTTGGATCAATGTGAATGAACATTTATACATTGGGCATAGTAGATGATTCTATTTATGTTTCTCTAGAGTGATATTTAGTCAGTGAAATATGGATAGATGTTTAATATTGATAAAAAAAATAGTTGTTATTGTTTTGAATTTATGATTGTGTTGTTCTCAGTAGGTATAGGAGAAATAAGACTTCATCTCTCACCTTCATGCTCCATGTAATGAATTATTTCAATCATATTGAATGTCTCTTATATTGAGGAAGGTTTGATTGGAATTGATTAGGTTATGATTGGTTCCTTTCCAAGAGTAAATAGAGTGAATTGTTAATTGTTATTCAATTGCTACATGAAGAGAGGTCTCAATTCATCTCTTCATTTCATGATCCTATAATGAACATACTTGTTATATAAGCAAGAACCTTTTCAATTCAGTGTTTGTTTGAGAGTTTTACTATGAGCTTTATTTTCTAAGTTTAAATTTGTGTGAAGTGTTCAAATATTCCAAAAACATAGTGTTATGATATTGATTGTTTCTTGATTGAGATAGATACAATAGACATATATAGGTTACCTGTTTTCAGCGCAAATAGTGTAACAACTCTTTTGATTACGAATCCCAGATTGACATATAAATGAGTGAAATATACTAAGCATACATATGCACCAACATTTTGGCACCATTGTCAGGGAGTTGTAAACAGTAATAGGTATCGTTTTGAGTTTGATTGGTTTGATGAGTTTGGATTGGATTTAAGGACAACCTAAGGGCGGAGAGAAGACAGTAAGAGGAGAGGTAAGAACTTGCACATCCTCTTTGGTGGGGTTGCTCCAAATTCAAGTTTTCCACTTACCTTTGGTAGTTAAAACTTTGTGTTTCATTAGTATTAGATTTTATTCATTTTATGAGTAGACATTGGGATAGTAAAGGTAGATTTGTTGCCTCCAAAATTTTAGAAAAATTAGATAAATAAGAAACAAGAACCCAACCCACCCCCCCCTCCCCACGCACACTAATTTAGCTAATTTTCATGCAGGGACAATTATTAGAGGAGAAATTTCAAAGGAAACAATTGAAACAATAGCCAAAGGCACCAAATCTAAAGCTACTATTCAGATTGAAAACATAATACAACCAACAAGAAGGGAAGCATTGGTGACCTAATCAGAAGGAGGAATTGGAAAAGAGATAGAGGTAGTGATAGAAGAGGTTGCATCTACCATTGGGGAAACACACAAGGTATTGGAAAATTTGATATACCAAACAACCCAGTGGTTGAACCATCACTTAGTGGGGAGACCTTACCAACACCCTACAACATGCTATTTGGAGATATGGAAAATGAAGAAGGAAATGCAAACAATGAAACAAATACATTTGGGTTCCCAATATTAGACATCACCAGAGATGTTACTATGAAAAATATTCCACTGTCCTCATGAACTCACTTCCATGGTATGTCAACAGAAGATCCTGATTCATTTTTGTTTGAATTTGATATACTATGTAGGAGTTATAATTACACTAATAGTGCACAAAAACTAAAACTCTTTACAACCACACTTAAAGACTCACCATTAAGGTGGTTTATGAGCCTAGGAGAACACACTATCTTATATTGGAATGGAATGAAGGATACTTTACTCCATAAATATCAATATTACTATAGACCTAGGGATGCTAGGAATGACATGCTTAAAATGCAACAGTTTGAGGAGGAAAGTTTGGAAGATTACCTAGAAAGGTTCCTATGCAACTACCAAAAGACAAAACAATTTTCCTTAGACACAGCCAAAGTTAGGACCATCTTCCTAAAAGGTCTAAGGGATGATTGTATTGAGGTAATAAACCTCATGAGTTCTATAGATGTGTATAATAAGTTGTTTGCATACATTGCAAAGTATTGTAAAATGTACTCCCACAACCAAGCCAAAACAAGAAAAAGTGTAAGGGATTCTATAAATAGAATTAATAAACCCACACCAAGAGGTGTTACTAGGATAGAATTGGGGAATCTACTAGAAAAATTCAAAACAGACATCCTCAACACCATCAGATCCCAACTTGATACCATTAAAATCAAAAGAAAACAAGAAGAATAAAATGTTGCTTTGGCAATTTTTTGTCCTCGGTGTAGGAAAAGGCATCTTGAAAAAGAATGTCCTATTAATGTTATTGAATTATGTGTAATCTATATAGAAGATAACCTTACCAATGAGTTCCCTTATTTAATTGGACTAAAACAAATTTTCAAAGGAGGAGGAGAACCTCAGGAAACATCATATCCCCCCAAGAGGGCATGGAGACAACAAAATCCTAATATGTTTGTAGATCCTACCACACAATATTCACAATAGAAATGGGTACCTCCAATGTCTTACCCTCAATGGTCAGCTCAAAAACCACAAATCTATCCTTGGAAACAAGGAAGGAGGGTTCCTGCATATGGGAATATTACGTTTCAGCCAACATCCATTTCCACCTACCCACAATACCCTTCCAATATCTCTCAGTTGCTACCAGGATTTAATCCCCCTGCTTTCCCTCCACCTCCACAACTACAACAAAAACTTACATTTCTTATGAACCCAAATTTGCAGCAACAAATGCAAGCTTAACGTATCCCAAACCCTCCTCAGCCTACCCATATTCCTTCACAACCCATTCCTATTCCAAATAATAGACCTACACAGCCTGTACAAAATCTTGAAGTACAAACCTTTCCCTCTCATGTAATAATGCTTGCTTCATTTAATGGAATTGAAATAAGATTAGGGAGGGTTTTGAATAAACCAAATCCATCTATGGTTATTCAAGAAGAAGAACAAGTAAGTAACCAAACAGTTGGAGAATAAGAACAAATGGATAACCAATCGGATTAAGAAAGAGACACCCTTGTACAACATGAAATTCCTCCTCAAACTTCTCACCCATTAGAAATACCTTAGAAAACTAATCCCCCCCCTTATCTAGAAAGGTTACTTATGAAGAAATATGAGGTACCTCTAGGGCATAGTCTAGAGACTTAACTTCAAAACATATGTGTAAATATTCCCCTACTTCAAGCCATCACGAAAATAATTATTTATGCTAAGATTTTAAGGTATATTTGCATTAAAAATATAGGGAGGAAGAGGAAGGAACCTCCTGTTATACATGCGGTTGGACAATTATCAAAATTTATATCAAAAATTCCATCTAAATATAATGATCCAGGAAATCCATTGGTGACTATAGAGATTAATGGTTTTTCTTTTCCAAACACACCTATTGTTCTAGGAGTAGCAATAAATGGTATGCCAATTGACACCATGAAAACGCTGCAGCTAAATCACCTAAGACCAACGCAGACTCAATTGGAATTAGCAGAAAAAATAGTTTTCAGTCCAGCGGGAAGTCTAGATGATTTAAAAGTCACCTTGGCCTCTTGGGAGTACCTTGTGTATTTATTAATAATTCATCCTAAATCCTACAAAACAAGACACCCAGTGGTGCTTGGTCGACCTTGGTTGGCCACTGTCGATGCGTTTATTAGTTGTTGGTCTAGAGAGATGACAATCTCCAATGGGAGCCAAAATCAAAAACTTATTCTCTTTCCTCCTGCCTAGCCAACCACTGAAGTTCCCTTTTGGTTGGAGAATCCATATGGGGAGGAGGACTATACTCAGACCTTGTTAACACTCGAACAAGTAAAAGGAGTTCAAGAGAAAATTGAAGAACACATTTTAAGCCTGTTTTTGACTAATACTGAATGCATTGAGTAACCTTAATCTTTTCCTAATTATACACATATCTTCAGCTCTGAATTCCAAGAAATATTGCACCCATCCACCTCTATAGTTTCCACCATTTCACAAATAGATGAAGGGAAAAAATTAGCTATCTAGGTTGATGAAATCAGTCCTGGAAAATCTTTGTATATCAATTCCAACTTAGAAACATATCAACGACAAAAATTGATTCAAATGATTCAAGGGCAATCTGGTGCTTTTGCATGGGATTACTCCAACATGAAAGTAATTCACCGAGAAACTTCTATGCATAATATTTATACCAATTACCAAATAAGACCTGTTAGGAAACCCCAAAGAAGAATGAATCGAGCCTTAAAAGACATATTGAAAGAAGAACTCCAAAAACTCCTGGATGCCAATTTTATTAACCCTAGATCGGATAGCAAGTGGGTATCCCAATTAGTTATTGTCCCTAAGAAAAATGGTAAATGGAGGATTTGTGTGGACTTTCAAGAATTGAACAAGGCTACCTATAGGGATTATTTTCCTTTTCCTTTCATAGACCAGGTCTTGGACACTTTGTCTGGGAAGAGGTGTTTTTCTTTCCTGGATGGGTTTAGTGGTTACAATCAAATCCAAATTTCACCATAAAATCAGGACAAAACCAAATTTACTTTCCCATGGGGTACGTATGCTTATAGGGTTCTTCCTTTAATGCCCTTGCAACCTTTCAAAGGGATATCTTGGCCATTTTCTCTCATTTGACCCATGACTGTGTAGAATTCTACATGGATCAATTCACAGTATATGGGGATGATTTCCAACAAGCATTGGACAATTTGGAGAAAGTATTGATTAGGTGTAATGAAACCAACCTTTCCCTTAGTCATGAAAAATCTTGAATGATGCTCACCGAAAGATTTTTTTTAGGTCATCACATCTCCGGTATTGGAATAAGGGTAGACCCTGCCAATATTGACATCATTTCTCAAATCAAAATACCTAGCTCACAGAAATAATTCAGAATTGTTTTAAGGCATGCTGGTTACTATAGGAGGTTCATTCAAAATTTTATAAACCTAGTTGCCCCGTTGTTCAATCGGTTAGAAAAAAGGGCTGAATTTTGTTGGAATGAATAATGTGAGATTTCTTTTGAAATTTTAAAAACAATGCTTTCAAGTGCCCTGGTTTTAAGAGGCCCAAACTGGTCTCTTCCTTTTCATATCTGCACAGATGCCTTAGATACAACTTTGGGGGATGTTTTAGGACAAAGGGAAGGCCAGATTCCATATGCTATATACTTTGTCAGCAAAAATATTTCACCTATTGAAGTAAATTACATTTTCACTGAAAATGAATTATTGCCAGTAGTACATGCCATTAATAAGTTCAGACACTACATAACTGAGTATGAAGTTTTTGTACATATAAACCATTCAACCATCATATTTTTGATGAACAAACTTGTTACAAATGCTAGAATGACTAGATGGTTGTTATTACTACAATAATTCAATATCACCATTATTGATAGGCCTGGAAGAGATAATTTAGTTGTTGATTTCTTGTCTAGGCTCATTCATACAGATGATAATGCACCAGTAGATGACAATTTTCCAGATGAGAATATGTTTTCTATTTCTAATTGGATTCCTTAGTATGCATATGTAGCCAACTATCTTGTAATAGGAAATCTACCTCATAATTTGTCCTCCTGAGAAAAAAAGAGAATTATCCAGCTAAGTGCCAATTACATGTGGAATAATGATTGTTTATATTGAACTGGGTCTTATTTGGTGATCAAAAGATGTGTCTAGGAGGATGATATGCATGACATCTTCAAAGCCTGTCATGATGGTCCATGCAGAGGCCATTTTTTTGATAAAATAACAACATACAAAATATTACAGTATGACTACTATTGGCCAACTATTTTCAAGGATGAAAAGAAGTATGTGGCCAGCTATGATGATTGTTAGAGGATGGGAAAACCTACTGTAGTTGATGAGATTCCCCTCCAAGATTAGGTAGTAATTGAACCTTTTGAGAAATGGGATCTGGATTTTGTAGGACCCATTAACCCTATGTATCAAATGAAGAAGTAAATCTTGGTAGACACAAATTGTGTGACCAAATGGGTGGAAGCTAAATATTTATAATTTGCTAGTGATCAATCTGTTGTAGATTTTATTTTTGAAGAAATATTTACTCTCTTTGGTGTGCCTCGAGAAATAGTAACTGACCAAGGAAACCAATTCACCTCCAATATGGTCAAATCTCTTATTGAACAGTATAAAATTAAACATATAAAATATTCACCTTATCACCCTCAAGAAAATGGGCAGGTGGAATCAACTAACAATGTGATAGAAGTTATTCTTACCAAGACTATTCAACTACATCATAAAGACTTGTTTGATAGGTTTCCTGAAGCCTTATGGGCCTATATAACATCTTGGAGAAACAAAACAGTCCATACACCTTATGAGTTGGTATATGGGAACCAGGTGCTCCTTCCCATAGAATTTCAAGAGAAAACCTTCAAGACTGCCATGCAATTAGGGATGGATTTGGATGAACTTAAAAAATAGAGGCTATTGCAGTTGAATGATCTTGATGAGATTAGACAAGATGCTCTTCAAATGACTACCCCCATACAAGAACAAAGGACTAAATGGCATGATAAGTACATCAAGAAAAAGTATTTTCAGTCAGGTGATTGGACCTACTATATGACAGTAGGTTCAATAATTTTAAAGGTAAATTATCTACTAGATGGTTGGGACCCTATGAATTTGATACATTTTACAACAATGGTTCAGTTAAGATAAATATTATTGATGATAATCAAACCTCCTTTGTCATGAATGGACATTAATTGAAGGTTTATCAAAAGCCTCTATCCAAAGAGGATTTTATTAGAAATGTTCTTCAAAATTATGAAACGCAATTAGTAAGCGAGGGGATTTCTCCTCCTTTTGATACACCACAGTAAGTTTGTTGTGTGAATTAATTTGGATCTGTATATATCTATAAATAGGTGTGTCATTAGATAGAAATATTGGTGTTAATAACAAAAAAAAAAGTTGATTGTGTTCTCATGTAGATAAATGAATAAGGAGGACATCTTCCAAATGTAGGTTTATCCTTTATCCATCCCTGGTAGATCATTTTTTTGGAAAAGGAGCTAAATAGAGTTTTCCTTAAGTTTTTCTAACTCCTAAAAATTAAAAACACCGACAAGCAGGAACTGGCCTGAGCTCGAGAAAAATCCACGAGACAATAGATTAAGTTTTCTTTAAGTTTTTTAGACTCCTAAAAATTGAAAACACCAGCGAAAAGGAACTGGCCCAGGCTTGAGAAAAATCCATGGGATAGTAGATGGAGTTTCTTTTTAATTTTTTTAGACTCCTTAAAACTGAAAACACCGATGAGCATTAACTTATCTGGGCTTGAGAAAAATCCATGGAATAGTAGTAGTTAGGATTATTTTTACAATAAAAAGGAAGTGGAAACTGGAGCAGTGATCATCTTGGTTCCAAAAAGAAGAGGATTTTCAATCTCAACATGAGGTTGTCCAGCTACAAAGTACCTTCTTATTACAGATCTTGGATCCTAGTCATTGAATTTTTTTGCCTCATTTTCTGACACTTTCGTTGCAAATTTAGAGTTTTTGTACCAAGTGTTGTTATTTGTTTTACCTACATGGTCTTTCAGTAGAATAAAATCACATGTTCTCTTCCATATAGCAGCAGGAAATACAAACAATTTCTACAAAATGCAGCCTACAAAGTTCCAGTCTACAGAATACACCACCAGTTACCTTATCCAATTCTCATTGAGTATCAGAATACAATTTTATGGTGATCCGATACTAAATAACATATTTGTGCTATTTTGGTACTACAAACAATGTTCACCTCTGTGCTCATCTAGTACTGTGGGAGAAGAAAAATGTTGTTTCGATACTACAACAAATTCACCCATGATCATCCGGTACTGGGAAAAACTTTGTGTTGATCCCGTATTACAACAAATCCACCCCTGTGTTTATTCGGTACTAGAAAAAACTCTACGTTTATCTAGTACTACAACAAATTCACCCTTGTGTTCATACAGTACTAGGAAAAACTCTACGTTGATATGGTACTACAACAAATTCACCCCTATGTCCATCTAGTACTAAGGGAGAAGGTATGTGTTGGTTCAATTTGACAACAACTCTCTGCAGTGGTCTAATACTAAGCAGTGGTCTGGTACTAAGGTGTGATCGGGTACTCGTGATGAAGTTTTGGTAATCCTTATCCTATACTCAATTTTTTTTTTTGCTTGATATAAATTCTTCAAGTAATAAGAGGTATAAGCTCACTATTTTTCCCCGTTTTATTGAAGAATTAGACTAATTATGTATTAAACATGTGGTTACTCTCATGCATCCTCCTTTCCTCAATTATTGCATGCTCCCTACCATGAACTTCTGCAATTACTCATATACATATCCTTGTATATAAATCATTCATATGCACTCAAAATGTTGAGAGTACGAGGTAATTATGCCTCTAACAAGACCAATTTCATTCGCAAACACTCTGGTCAAAACTTTTGTTTCATATGGTGAATAAACGTCATCATGCCATGATCCAACATCATGTCATGTGAAAGATTTAAGCCTCATCTTAATGCATGTCACAACATGATTCTGTTCCGGTCATGATGACATCAAATGATTGCATGCTTTTGAATTTTGGTCACAATGACCACATCCCATGTAATCATTGCCCAACACTACCGTGAACATGATCTGATGCCAACCTCCATATGATTATTTAAGTTATTCATGAATACAACTTATCTTACCTTTCCATCATTACCATGGATGTGACCATTGCAATCCAAATTTTAACTTATAAATTCTCCTCTAGATGGTTTCACCATCCAGATGAACGTTATTTACCTGTTTTTATTTTCACACCATTCACACTGTTCTCTGTCCCTTCATACCATTTTCATACTCTATCCCCTTCCGATACTCCATCGTGGGCTACCCTATTCCAGTACTAAACCCTCTTTCTTTTCTCTATTGCATCATACACTGTAAGAATTTCTTTAATCCACCATGGGGGTTGATGGACACGAACCTGTGTTCCAATTATATAGGGAGACACAGGAATACCAAGCTTGTAGGGATAAATTTGAACATGTCGGTTGGGTTTCTTTTTTTCAAAAATTCAAATATTATCACTAGGGAGTGTCTCTTTTTTTTTCTCAGACCTATGATAGAGTGAGTGTCCAGTTTGGGGAGATGAAGTTAACAATTTTGTAATCCACCATAGTGGAATCTAATGCTTGCCTTCCTTTGGAGATAAATATTTTAAGGGGGTGATTGTCGACATAAAGCTTTGTCAAAAGTTTCTAAGGCTAGAGCATCAGGATCCCGACTCAACCAAAGGTATTCCTTGAAGATGTATTAAGGAAGAGTATTCGATGATGCTCATTAGTTTGCATAGATTTATCACTTGCAAAGGGAGGTATGTAGTGACCTTCTTATACCATTTAAAACTTTTGTCAAATTTTGGAGGGCCACAAATTGATTTTCCCCATTTCCTCTGGACAAGTCTAAATAAAATGGTGAGAGGAGTTAAATCATCATCCAAGAAACCTAAAACTATTATCCATCACCATGGTCTAATGAAATTATTGGTTTTCCATGCATTGAGAAAACAAGGCAGTAATTGGAAACAACTCCAACAAAATTTTTCTCAAGAAGGAGTTTCTAAATCTATAGAAGAGCATGAAATAGAGGCATGTAGTGAGGGGTCTAGTAGAAAGACAAATAAAAACAAAGGGAAGAAGTTAGGGTGTGAACATGTTATCATTACACTTAGTTCATCCCAGCCTATTGATATATTGGACAAGGATAACTTTGTTATAGAGGAACCTACTGTATCCAAGTAAAAGAGGACCTCCCAATCTCAGAAACCAAGTCCAACCCTGATTCCAAAATCTAAAAGGAAGCAAAGAAAGGACTTTAGGAAAGGTGAATGCTCAAATAGTTCTTTTGAGGCAACCATTGAATTATCACCGGAGCCAGTTAGAAAGTTATAAAGGGCCTATGAACTAAATATTCAGAGCAAGAAAATGTTTCAAAAGAAGGATGTGACAGAAGAACAAATCCTAGAGGAGCCCACTACATCCAGGAAGGAGATTTCCTCCCAATATAAGGAACCAAGTCCAACCTCGATCCCTAAAAATCAATTTCCATGAAGTGAGAGGTGAAAAGGGAAGAAACCTGGTCAAAAGGAAGTTTCATATAATGCTCTTCAGGCAATTATTGATTTTCCTCAAAAGACGATTAGTGAGATGGAGAAGAATATTGAAGTGAAAAGTGGAAGTAGGGGGAAGCTTAAAATGAGGAAGGTACACAAGAAGCAAATCCTAGAGCCTACACCTCAGTCCTCCAAAGTGGAAATGAGGAATGTTCAGCAAGAACAAACTTCAGAACCTACACCTCAGTCCTCCAAAGTGGAAATGAGGAATGTTCAGCAAGAACAAACTTCAGAACCTACACCTCAGTCCTCTAAGGTGAAAACCAAATCTGTATAGGAGAAACAGGTCCCCATGCCTATATCTTCTACTAAAACAAAAAAGAGGAAGTTTTTTGAAGAGACTTCCACTCCTGTCAGCAAATATGAGGAAGCCTCACTTCCTTTACAAAGAACTATAAAAAGCATGGCTAAACTAATAATAGTTCCACATGTGCCTTCTCTTCTCGAGGAACCTATTGATATTCTGAATTCTCCAGAGAAGGAAAGTGGCTATGGAGCAATGATTAATGAGACTGAGGGGTTAGTAACAAAAACCTTAAGAGTTTTAATAAATGAAAAGGAAGCTTGAGGGGAGGTAACTGAATAAGCAACCATATCTGACCTTGTTAGTTCCCTGAGCGAGAAGTAATTGATATTTAAAGTTGGGAAACTTACAAAATATAATGAGAAGTTAAAACAAGAGGTTACAAAGTATCAAGTTTTGGATAGGCACATTAAGACAGAGAATGCACAATTGAAATAATATAACCTAAGGTTACAGGATGTGCAAGAAGAAGTCCCTATTAAACTAAACAAAGTTCTACATTTAATCCAATACACCAGGGTGATTAAGAAGGATATTAGGAGCGAGGCCTCTGGTTTCAATATTCTATAGCCAGATAAATGATGTTCAGACAGGATGAAAGACAATTCATTTTTGCAAATTTTTGAGTATCATTTTTGACATTTTTGCGTGAGGACATACAACGACTTAAAAATGGGGGAAATGTTGAGTGTCCATTTTGACACCTCTATTACCTTATATTATCTTCTATTTGGATCAATTTTACCCATGACATGTGCATATGTTGTCTATTTCCTCCACAAACCTATCTTGTGACCTTATCCATATGAATAAAAAGATAACCCATGTTAAAAACATGATTTGTTTGATTTCTTGATTAATTGGGATTAAATGGTTGATTGTTTATGCTCCTAATTACTTTTATTATTATTAAGAATCTTCGTGAAAAGGAATCACCTCATCCGATACTCATCTTTGGGATTCATCTGGTACTTTTGTTGGTCCAGTAATGAAAAAAACAACTATTCTATTTTGGTACTTCACCTGATCTAGTACCAACACTGCGGTGATCCAGTACCAAAACTACATTGATCTAGTACCACCTATGCATTGATATGATACCAACTCTGGGCCTATTTCAGTACCACCATTGCACTGATCCGGTACCCAAATATATTACTTTGATAGTCCAATACTAAACCTGTGTCTACAGGATTAATGTTTTGAATGAGTACACTGGATATGGCTCCAAGAAATTAGTTGGATGGAAGTATCCTTGGATCGTTTGAAGACTATGATAGACTTCATCACTCATGCACTTTGTGTCATGAGGATGAAGTCCATTCCTTGATATACGATATGATTCACCAATTGTAACATTTTGTAAACATTTGATAATTATCTTCAAACCTTGATTATAATGGCTGACCTTCTTTAAAAGGGATGTTGTATAGATGATAGATAAGTAGAGAATGATATACATTATTATGCTAGGAAATGAAATGTTGAATTACTAATTCACTTGATCAATTGAAGGAATACAGATGCTAGTTTGTGCAATCCATGGATGTGAGTGAAGTGTTTAGTCTGTGATTTCTTTAGAGGTACCTTGTTGGCTTAGCAAGGGCCCACCACCCCAATCAAGGTAAACCTCCCTGTATATGTCTTTGTGTGACATAAGTTAATTATGTGAGTGTGCAAATATAATAGTTGTGAGTTGCAAATGATTCTAAGTGCATAACATTTCCTAACTATAATACAAATTTCTAAAGAGATTTGATTTTGGATTGGTGTGAATGAATAGCTATACATTTGGCATAGTAGATGATTCTATTTATGTTTCTCTAGAGTGATATTTAGTCAACAAAAGTTGGATAGATGTTTGGGATTATTAAATAACAAATTTTTATTGTTTTGAATTTATGATTGTGTTGTTCTCACCAGGTATAGGAACAATAAGACTGCATCTCTAACCTTCATGCTCCATGTAATGAAGTCTTTCAATCATATTGATTGTCTCCTGTATTGAGGAAGGTTTGATTGGAATTGATTAGGTTATGATAGGTTTCTTTCCAAGAGTAAATCGAGTGAATTGTTAATTGCTATTCAATTACTACAGGAAGAAAGGTCTGAATTCATCTCTTCATTTCATGATCCTATAATGAACAAACTTGTTATCTAAGAAAGAATATTTTAAATTGAGTGTTTGTTTGAGAGTTTTACTATGAGCTTTATTTTCTAAATTTAAAGTTGTTTGAAGAGTTCAAATATTCCAAAAACAGAGTGTTATGATATTGATTTTTTCTTAATTGAGCTATATACAACAAAGATAGATAGGTTACCTATTTTTGGCACATATAGTGTGACAACTCTTTTGATTACGAATCTTGGATTGACATACAAATGAGTAAAATATACTAAGAATATATATACACCAACATGTCCTCTTCTCTATATCTCTTACTGTGAATAGAGAAGACTTGTGCTGAGAAATATTTTCCACTTTAGGGATTAAATCCCTCATTTCACCCATGGCCATGTTTCCTTTCTCAGCATATTGGTTTGCCAAATATTCTTTAGATTGATAAGATTCTCCATATGTCTTATCAAAGATGTATTTTTTGTTGCGGAAATTTCTTGAGCTACCTTCAGTTTGGAGCTTGGTTCCCTTCTCAAATTCTATAGTGCTGGTACCACTCTCAACAATATCCATATTCACCTGTTCTATAGGCTCTTCCTCCTCTAGATCCACTATCTGTGGGGATTGTGTGATATGCATATTCTTAGGGTCTGTTTGTTGATCAATGGTGACCATAGCCTTTGAACTTCTTCTTTTTTTGTAAACACTTACTTTGGGGACTTTGAATATCATATTCTGAGGAGTTTTCTATGTTTGAGCCTCTTGCAGTGTTTCCTCCACTTGTTGTGTTTGAGCTAGGTTCAAGACCACTTCCATATCAACATAGACTTCTAGATTTTCCAATTTGTCAAAACCCTCAACATGTTCATGCTCATAAGGGGCTTGTTTGTTCATCATTATTCTCTTGGATATGATCTTATGTGAATCATATCTCCTTCCATGTAGTTGTTCAAAACCAAACTCTTTGATATTTTCTTGGATATGAGATAAGCATGATCTAGTCTTGATAATGAAGGGTCCAATGATAAAAGGGAATTTGAGGTTGGATGCTTTGCACAATTTCAGAAAATGATATGTCTTTGATATGATTCTTTGTCTAATGAATTCAAGGGAAAAGACTCTAGGGGTCATAAAAATAGGCAATAGGTAAGGGGATTCATGTCAACCATAAACCCAAACCATTTTTGAATGCATGAATAGTACCCAATCCCCCACTTTGTTTTCTAGATTTGGTTGTAAATAGATCCTCATGTCATCCAGGACTCTTGGTAAGTTGGCATTGAAAATCAAAATGTAAACCCTGGACATGACTTTGTTGATCAATATGAGCAATGTGATACTCTTACATTCATTTGATATGAATGTTTCTTCAGGAAATTCTCTCTTATTTGTTTCCAGGAAAATATTCTACAAGTATGTTTAATATATGAAATGTCTCATAGAGAGAAAATTCACCAGATTTTTATGGATATTGTCAGCTATGAACTGGTCAAAACTGACACAGAATGACGAACTAGAATTTGAATGGAAAATTTTGAACAGGAAACCCAACATGATCTCGACCACATGCTTGTCATTATCTAACCCTAAAATTTGACTCAGTAAGGAACAAACCCATTGGACCTCAATAACCATGATACTCAAACTCATTAGAAAAGAAAAACTTTCTGAAAGATGCTCTGGTTTGATAGTTTTCTGTAAAAATAGATCTTTGACCTCTGATGGACACTCCCTGTAAACCCTGTTTAGCTCTTCTTCCTCGAATGGTTAAGACACTGTGGAGAAGGAATCTGGTATGTCGAGGGAACCTCGAATTGATATAATCTCTATTGTACAAAAGACCTCAGACCCTTATTTATTGACGATGACTTTCTCTTCATGTGAATACTACTATGCACAACAACATATGAATTTGGGAAAAGGGAAAGCAACTTCGAAATTGTAAGGGAATATAATGGCCTCGACAACTTCAAGGAATGGGTGGCTCATTACCCCTTAATTGGGGCATATTACATTAGTAATTTTATTTTATTTATGTCTTCTTTAGTCCATTATTTGTAATTGTATGTCCTAGTCTCCTATATATACCAAGGAGACATTTTCATTTGGAATCATCTTGTATTTGGACATTTATGTGGGCATAAGGAGGTTGCCCCCTCGAAGAGGCTTATTATATGAATTTCTCTCTTTTTCAAGGAATTGAGTAATTATTCTAATGTTTTTCTATGCTATATTGATATTTGGTTCTTAACATATCGTATCAGAGATCAAGGTCTTGGGGTTTTGTTGCTACATCTGAGACACCTTGGAATTTTTGACATAACTTTCTTTCTGCAATTTTTTTGAAGGAACGGCTTGGAGGATATTTATTAGATGGATCAAGTTACATTGGGTTAAAATTTCATCTCCTGAGGCCTTATACTTTAGGAGATACATCCTGTGTAAGATAGGGTTATGGAATCATCCTGAATTGAGTCATTGTAGAATTTTCTCTATAAAAAAAATTATGTAATGTTTCAGACCCTGAAATATGAAGGGTATTCATAGAAATTGGTAAGTTATCTATGGTAAACATTTAATCTTCTGGGACATCTCACATTTGTAGATACACCCTGTGGAAGAAAGGTTATCTGACTAGTCTCAAGCAGGTGTTCTGGGTAAAACAATCATAACTTCTTCCTAGAGTATCCAAATTGAGTGAGACTAGTTGTATTGGATAGTGGACATCCCATATTATTTTTGGTATGATTTTCATAATTTTATATCAATTATTTGGTGTGGGGCATGCTATACAAGTGAGATCTCCTGGAAAGGCCAAAAATAAGCAAGTTGTGGGGAACTTACCATAAATTCCACTTGGCACATCCAATTTTGATCAGGCCTATGGAATTGCAGAGAAGAAATATCAAAGAACTACAAAAAATAATTTTCCATACCCAGAAGGGACGGAACTTTGGAGATATAGCAGAAGAAATATTATCTAGCAGAACCATCTCAAAATCAATGTTAAAAAGTGATACTTGGCAAACATGCCACCCAAAAAGGGAACTTCTACACCAACTAAGCCTCTAGACAGTCCTACTTGGACTCTTGATGAAGTTGAATAAATGCGTAGGGACATAAATGAATTACAAAAGAAGAGTGACAAAAGATGAATTGGAGGCAATAATGAATACTAAGATGGATAGTTTAAAAAGGGAGATCATGGAAGGATTGAAAAATTTCCTAATAATGAGGACACCTAAAAGTGAAAATGTATTGCATGAAATTCATGATGAGGACACAAGGAATATCAATCAATAATGGAGAAACTCCAACTTTGGGTTGAAGACCAACCATGTTCCTAAGATCGATATGAGGAAGTTTGATGGCAAGGACCCAATGACATGGATACTTCAGACGGAGCAATTCTTTGATCTACATAATGTGCCACACACACAAAGGTATGAATTACTTCTTTATATTTAGAATCCAATCAATTTTTATGGTATTGATGGATTTGTTCTTGCAAATCACTCGTCACTTGGAGAATTTTCCTGGAAGATATGATAGCACACTATGATGATACAGGGAGAAATACCTTCTTTAACCAATTGATAAATCTCAAGCAAAAGGGTTCACTTACAACGCACATTGAGAACTTCGAAAGATTGAATATAAAGGTAACAAATATTCCAAATGAGCACTCGATTGATGTATTCATAGGAACTTTAAAGGATAACATTCAACATGAGGTTCTCCATTGGGAACACAAATCATTGGAGAATGCATTTAGGGCGGTAAGAAATGTTGAAAGTAAATATGGCTATGGCTACTAGAAGGACCAATCCTAACATCTATAGAGAGAATAATGCTCCTTCTTCTAAAACAACTCAACCTACAAGGTTGACACCTCAAAAATTGTAGGAAAGAAAAGAAAAAGGTTTATGCTTTAATTGTGACAACAAGTACAGTAAGTGATAGAAGTATGGTGAGAAGAAATTATTCTACATAGATTGTGAAGAAGAAGAAGAAGAAGAAGAAGAACTATCTCAAGATGAAAACGTAGAAGAAATTTCATCTGAAGAGTTGACTCCCATGATATCGTGTAATGCATTCGATGGAATTAGCACTCCTCAAACCCTCAAGATCAAAGGATTTATCAAAATGAAAAAGCTAATAGTCCTAATTGATTTTGGTAGTACTCATAATTTCATTCACTATAAATTAGTCAAAGCTCTCAATTTCTTTGTATATCCAATGCCAGAGTTTCAAGTAATGATTGCATATGGATGAACTATACATTGCTCAAGAAAATGCAATAAGATCAATCTTACAATGGGGGAATATGTAATGAATAGTCCAATGATTGCTCTACCCATGTGTGTTGCTGATGTTGTACTAGGAATACAATGGTTACAATCATTAGGAACATTGGCTTTTAATTTACAAAAACTTTTCATGAATTTTTCATTGGAAGGAAAAGAAATTGAGTTAAGAGGTATCACAGGGAAACCCAATAAGGTAATAAGATCAAATGACATGACACAATTATTGAAAAAGGGGCATAAAGGTTTTATTTCATAACTATGCTCACTAGATGTTCAAACATCTAAGCCATCTATTCCTCTAGATTTCCAATGGTTCATTGATAAGCATTCCAAAGTATTTGAAGATATTCCCAAAGGTCTTCCACCCACTCAAAATCATGATCATGATATCCACCTAATTCCTGGTAGTGTTCCTCCTAACATCAGGCCATATAGATACCCTTAGGACCAAAAGAGTGAAATTGAGTGCATGGTTGAAGAAATGTTGGAGGCTGGCATTATTAGACCTAGACAAAGTTATTACTCTGCACCGGTGGTAATGGTATTCAAGAAATATGTCTCATGGTGTATGTGTCCAAATTATAGAGATCTCAACAAGATCACTATTAAAGATAAGTTTCCCATTCCTATCATTGATGAATTGTTAGATGAACTACATGGAGCAATCTATTTCACAAATTTGGATCTTCGTTCAGGGTATCATCAGATTAGAATGAAGGAAGAATGTATCCCAAAAAAAACATTTCAAACTCATGAAGGCCATTATGAATTTTTGGTCATGCCTTTTGGCCTTACAAATGCACCTTCCACATTCCTAGAGTTGATGAATTCCATTTTCAAAACCTTCCTTTGAAAATTTGTTTTAGTAGTTTTTGATGATACACTAATCTATAGAAAGTCTTGGGAGGATCATGTGTGACATGTTGAAAAACTTCTACAACTACTAAAGGAGAAACAACTATATGTCAAACCATCCAATTGTTTATTTGGGGTGAAGGAGGTAGAGTATTTTGGTCATATTGTATCTCATGAAGGTGTCAAGGTAGACCCTAAAAAAATTGAGGCCATGATGGACTGGTCGATTCCCAAAAAATTGAAGAATCTTAGAGGATTTTTGGGTTTGACAGGTTTCTACCATAAGTTTGTTCAACACTATGGATGAATAGCAGCACCTTTAATGACACTAACTAAGAAGGATTCATTTTCATGGACTCTAGAGGAAACTAAATCTTTTGAACAACTTAAAGAGGTGATGTCCAAAGCTACTGTCTTAACCACTCTAAACTTCACAAAAACCTTTATCATGGAATGTGATGCCTCGGGAAATGGAATTGGTGTTGTCCTAATGCAAGAAGTAAGGCCCCTAGCTTTTCAAAGTTGACCATTTAAGGGAAAGGACTTACACAACCCCATTTATGAGAAGGAAATGATGGAAATACTACATGCATTGATGAAATGGTGTCCTTACCTAATAGGTAGGAACTTCAAGGTAAAAACAGATAATGATAGTATTAAATAATTCTTGGAAGAAAGACTATCTTCATAAGAACAACAAAAATGGGAGACAAAGTTATTGGGTTATGATTTTGAAATCGTCTATAAAAAACGGGAAGAAAATTTTTGTGGCGGATGCACTCTCAATAAAGGATGAAGATGTTGAGGCCATTCTCTGTGTTATCTCGATCATCCAACCTGATTGGATAACATAAGTAAGGGATGAATGAAAGAGTGACAAAAAAGTGTGGACTCACATTCAAAGGTTGCAGTAGGATTCCAATGCATCAGATACATTTACATGGAAAAATGATTCACTATGGTACACAGATCACTTATATTTATGTAAGAACTCCCAAATCAAACAAAATGTACTATTATAATTGCACACCTCTCCGGTAGGAGGGCACTCAAGATTTTGGAAAACTTACCATAGGGTCAAGAAGGAATTTTTTTTGGATGGCCTTACAACTGATGTTCAAAGGTTTGTCACAAAATATTTGATTTTCCAACAAAATAAGGTGGAAACAATTAAGGCCCTGGGTATTTTACAACCATTAGCCATCCCAAGTCAACGTTGGGAGGAGGTTTCCATGGATTTCATAACAGGGTTACCAAAGTCTGAAGGAAAGTGTGTCATCATAGTGATTGTTGATAGACTTGCCAAGTAAGCACACTTTTGTGCACTCTCTCATCCCTTCAAAGATAGTACAGTTTCCACTACATTCATGGAGACAATTCAAAAGCTACATGGAATCCCAAAGATTATTGTAAGTGACAGAGATCACATCTTCACTAGACATTTTTGGACATAATTATTTTCTTGTTTGGGTACTTAATTGGCTCATATCTCATCCTATCATTCTCAATATGATGGACAAACTGAGATAGTGAAAAAATGTCTGGAAGTATACCTTCATTTCTTTATCTCTGATAAACAAACACAATGGTTCAAATGGTTACCCTTGGCAGAATGGTGGTATAACACTTCCTTTCACACTACAACAAAAATGACACCATTTATTGAACTCTATGTATACCACCCTCCTACCATCACTTATTCTCTAAAAGAAAAATATAAGGTTCAAGCAGTGGAATATCATGTGAAGCATCAACAACAAGTTCTCAAGAAAGGATAACCTGACCATCGCACAAAATCACTTGAAACAACAAGTAGATCAACATCGTAGTGAAATAATTTTTGAAGTAGGGGATTAGGTGTTTTTAAGACTACAACCATACAAACATATGTCCCTCAAGCAAGCCAAGAAGGATAATAAATTATTGCCAAAGTACTATGGCCCTTATAAGGTGTTGCAAAATATTGGTACTATGGCATACAAATTGAAGTTGCCTGCATCTCCACAAGTACACCTAGTTTTCCATGCTTCATGCTTAAATAAGGTTATAGGTGACAAGATCCCAGTTCAAACTATATTTCCAGAACTTGACGAGGAAGGAAAAATCATATTGGAGCCTGAAGCCATCACTGACACAAGAATTTTCCAACTGAGGAATAGATTCATTTCAGAGTATCTTGTTAAATGGAGGAAACTACCGGTTGAAGATTCCACTTAGGAAGATGAGTCTTTTATACAGAAGCATCTAGATTAACTCAAGTGTTGCGGACAACACTTGTCTCAAGGGGAGGGGCATGTTAAGCCCTAAATAGTGGCTCATTACCCCTTAATGGGGCATATTACATTAGTAATGATATTTTATTTATGTTTTCTTTAGTCCATTAGTTGTAATTGTACCTCCTAGTCTCCTATATATACCAAGGAGATATTTTCATTTGGAATCATCTTGTATTTGGACATTTATGGGGGCATAAGGAGGTTTCCCCCTCGAAGAGGCTTATTATCTGAATTTCTCTCTTTTTCAAGGCATTGAGTACTTATTCTGAGGTTTTTATATGCTATATTGATATTTGGTTCTTAACATCTACTTCGCTAGAAAAAAAGTTTTGATGGTGATAATAGTCCCCATACATATGTATGCACAAGCTCCATCTTTGAACACTCTTCATTTCTTTTCCAACTCTGAGAAATCTGAATCTCTTTTGTTTTCCATAAACATAGTGATAACATAAATCCAAGTTAACTTGTTTAAGGTCTAGAAACAAATTCCTTCTGTGAGTTATCTACATCACCTTCTCACTCATGTGTCCAATCCTATGATGCCATTGTGTTGTATCTACTCTTGTAGAAGCTAAAGAGATAGAAGAGTCAACATTAACAATACATAAATACAATGTACGTACATTCTCTCATTTTCCCATTAGCACTGATCCTTTAGTGACCTTCACTTTCAAACTACCTTGTTGAAATTATATTTCTTCACATATTTGGTATATGTATCGCCACTTTCTATAATCATTGGTTTCCATTCTTTTTCTTTATTTTCACCTCACCCATTCCAATAATTTGGCATGGTTCATCATCGCCCAAATAAACTTGTCCAAAGTCACCTTGAACATAATCTAGAAAATATTTCCTATGTGGTGTGACATGAAATGAAGCCCCAAAATATACAACCCAATACTTAGTAACATTATCTAAAGAAAGAATCAAAGCATCTTGTAAGACATCACCTCTTATATTTTCTTCTTGATTGTTCTCCTGTTGTCCATATCTCTATTTCTTTGGAGCTTTGCACTCTTTCTTCCGATGTCCTTTCTTCCTACAATAACATCACTCTATCTTTCTCAGTCTAGATTTACAACTACCCTTCCTAGAATTCCCATGGTTCCCTAGACTTTTTCCTCTTTCCTTTTTTCTTCCTCAATTCTCCATGGTCAAATCATTATCTGATATCTGACATGTTCTTTTCCATTGCATTTCCTTGCTAAGGATAACACCAATAACACCATCAAATTTCAGATTGTTTGAACTAGAGACATAGTTACTTACAACCATGACCAAGTTGTTCCATATTTCTAGCCATGAGAATAATATTACAAGATATCTAGCCTCATCATAAAAGTTCATTTTTACAGAACTTAGTTCATTAGTAACCATATTAAATTCATTTGAATGATCGAAAATAGACCCACGTTCTGGAATCTTCATATTAAATAATCACTTACCTTGTTGGAGGCCAAGGTTTTTTCATATAGTCTATCAAGTGCCTTCATCAAATCCTCCATTTTTTTTATTTTGAAATATTGAAATTCATTGAACTAGCAGGCACAACCATATCGTTCCTAGTGACTTTCTATAAAAAACCTCCCATTCTTCATCCTTTGTGGTCGTTGAATTCTTTCCTATTCCTCCCAATGGTAGGGATAGATTGTTCTAGTATAAATAATCTTCCATTTTCATCTTCCATAGAGGGTAGTTTTGGAAATTAAATATCTCGACCTTGAAATTTACATCTTTTGCCATTCCTCCCACTTGAACTAGGAACCGTGTTTTCCTGCAAGTTACCTTTGGCTCTAATACCAGTTGTTATAAAAATCAGATTGTAGAGAAATAAAATAAATCAAATGTGTAAATAAAACATATAATATACGCAATACAATCGAGACACAAATATACATGGTTCACCCAATGTGGGCTACGTCCCCCAGAGAAATTGGTAGTTCCTTCCTTTATTATTGTCGAGTAGATGAAGGGATAAAAGCTACAACACATCCATTGTAACTTCCTCTTCTTTCTCTCACATTATTGTCTCTCATAATACATTATTCACATTCATCTACCTATGCAATACAATTCCCTTATATATACAAGAGGGTTTGCTTCTAGGGAAAAAATCACTAACATAACTTCTACCCTCAGATATGCGACCTTATAATGAATGGTTCAGATTGAATAGTAAATCAAGATACTTGAATTACATTAAAAATATATATATCCTACAATTTCTTTGACCTACATATAAATTTGGAAGATGTTCAGGCTCCACAACCAACCAAATTCACCATAATGATTTATTTATTTTTTGGCATCCTCAAATTTATAATTTTTTTTTGTTTCTATAAGTCGCAAGACCAGGTGGTGTCGAGCAATGTCCACCTAGAATGTAAAAGTTTCATTCTTAATGGGTATCATGTGTTGAGTTGAATCTCATTTAAATATCAAACTTGTTGTATTTGTGTTTTTGAATTATACTACTTGGCGCTCATAACAATATTATTAATATGTATGTAAGATGTTGATATTTTCTCTAGTTATAGTACTAGCTGACCATGGATTTTCAATTACCTATTTCCAGTCTTGGTGTTATTACATTTCTTGTACAACCCATGAAGGTTCATGATCACCCAACCCCAGTATCTTTCTTATTTGGTGAATCCTCAGTGGATACACCCATAGGCCACCCATATGCACCGTGCAATATGCCTAGGATGAACCCAATTGTAAATGTAAATACAAATGTACGTGAGATGGTGAGTTGTTTGACATCATTTTTGTATGCACCTTTCATGGTGTAGTGTGTGCATGTACTGCGTAGTAAAATGATGAAGTGGGAACATTCTAGGATACCGCATGCAACAACTTGAGTGTGTGTGATTTTGAGGTCGGGGCGCCTTTGTGTACATGTTGTGTTTTATAGGCTAGTGAGTCAGTTTTGTGATGATTAGGCCAGAGAGCCTAGATGTTAAAGGCCAGTGAGCCTATTTTTATAAAATACATCGCGTAGACTGACCACGATAAAAGAGTATGGGGTAGTAAAATCCACTAGTTAGGGAAAGGGGGGGCTAAAAGTTAAGGAAAAGGGGCTAAGCTAGGGAGCTTAAGCCAAAAAGGAATATTATATTAATATTTCTTAAAGTATAAAGTATGGATAATTATTTTAGCCTAAGTTCTAAAGATGGGGAAAAGTGGGCCAAAGTAGCTCCCAACATGACAAGTGTCAAGTTGGGGACATGCATACATATAGTTTGGACTTAGTTCATTTCTCATCATTCCTTCCATCATTCAATCATTCAATCCATAACCATTCACACACTCATTTATCTACCTTCCATACCTTCATGTCATTGTAAATAAAATATGTATCCATACCCATACCTGTTGTGTAGTTGTTTAGATTGGGAGCTAGACTAAAGAAGTGGGTTGTCGGACCCATGGGATATAGAAGAGGCAGGTTGTTAGGCCTGTGAGAAATTCTATGGGTGAGAGAATTGTTGGGAATTGATTTATTGAAGGCCCTAAATTGTAACTACAGTTGTCTGAGACTTCCGGTCCGGCCTATTGCTAAATCCCAGAAAGGAAGTGGGGCAGTTGAAGGACTGTTGAGCAGAGAAGGAGCACACTTCCTAGGGTGGGATAGGCATGTGGGGAATGAGGAACTGTAGGATGTTAGTTTGAGTTGGCACCTATGATAGAATCTTTCCTGTTGTCTATGAGCCATTAGCCTACTTAGGAATCCCTTTAACTGGGTGGAGTTTAGTCCCATCTCTAGGGTGACCCACTGATGAGAGTAATGAGTAGTTTGTTCTAAGGCTGGGAGGTTTGTGGAAGTTCTACACGAAGTTGGTGATATTCTTACCAAGATAAGTGTCAATTGTGTGATAAATTTACATGCTTCATTATTATTTATGTGTTTATTTTTATGGGTTTATCCTATGTTTGGTTATAACCGCCTTTATATTTATGGGTATTTCATGTATATGTTGCATGTATATGTTTACTATTATTTCAGTATGAATCTATGCATTTACATAATGCATTTTTTTGTTTATGTTTTATATATAAATTTTCACAAGATTTATGTGTGTATATGTTTTAATTGCATGCAATTAAAACAATTTATGTGGCATAGCTCAGTTGTATGTTGGGTATGTTACACTATGTTGAATAAAGAACAAAAGTGTTTTTTGGAGTGGCATGGCCCGACATTGGTGATTGGGGATGTTACACAACACCTCTTCCATCGCATCCATCCACAGTGGATTCCCCCGTATGCCACCCACCCCCACCACCATTTCCATATGCACCATCCAAAAAGGATGCCACAATAGATGTTACCTTAGAGTGGTTTTTACAGTTGAGCACTCCATTTTCTAGGGACTCTCCATCGATGCTTGATATATTTACGGTAAGATAATGTTTTGATGATCAATTTTTATGCATCATGAATGGAATTGATTTTATGCATACTTGTTTAAATTTCATGATTTGATCCTTGTAATTGATGCAGGGTGGGATCAATGAGTGATTAGGGTCATAAAGGAGGGTAACACCCTCACGATTGTCAATACCATCTGCGGTGAGTTGTATTATGTTGAATTATAAAGTACCATTTTGTAATCCTTTTAATTCATTGTGGAAAAAAACTTTTAACAATGTTTTTTCTTTGTGAAGTCTTTGAAGCAATGAACCACACCCAGACACAATGCCACTCTAGTTGATTCTTTGAGAAAGAGAAGAAATATTGATTTCCAGGGTGCTCCTAAAGGTGGTGAGGGTGGCAGTGGTCAATAAGTGACCAATGACTGTCATTTTGTATCTAGGACACCATATGGATTTTTTTTTATGTTAGGGCACTTGTTGTGATTTTTTAAAAAATGTACAATTTAGACGATGTTGAATACACACACACACACACACACACATTTTATAGCATGTGTTTTATGAATCTCATTATTTTTTCATTCCATGTTGATGAATGTATGAATTTCAAAGTGCATTTATTTTATGTATATGAATGTGTGAATATATTTAATTTTATTAATTACTTTTTAAAGTGTTAAGGAAGTCTATGTAATTAAGAATAGTTTTGTTTTTCTAAAGTGATTAAAAATACTTGCATTATGCACTAAAAAATCTATTATGGTGGAAACAATTTCTAAATGCTAACACAATTAATGGTTCTGAAGGACCTAAATTTGACTAAAGATTGAAGTCACGTCCTAGTTAAGACTCTAGGAACCCATAATAAGAATCATGTAGGCTAACATAATCACAATAGAAATAAGAGGGTTGAATCCTCACACTACTCTATCCAAAATGAAGCATGGTTCATTATAATGAAAATCACAACAAGTTACAAGGGTTTATTAATATAAAATCAACACATAAAATATGAGTGCAGAATAAAGCCTCACATAAAATGAAAATATACCTCAAATTATCCATTAATCTTGCTGAAATTTTCTACAATGTATCCTAAGAGGAGAGATCTTAAATACCCAAATTATCCACCCTTTACAATGGAGAGAGATAATTCTTCTTCATAGAATGAGTCTCTTCTCTTATACAATAAAATATTATTATTATCTAACTAACTCCATGACAAGTAAAATAAATATTATAATAATGAATAAGTTATATCTCTCATCAATCCATTATTGACCATGTTACAACATGTGGACATTAGATTCTCCAAAGAAATTCACCCTCATCCAAAAATATATTAGTATGCGCCAAATAATGCTCATGAAGAGGACACACCACCAAAAATAGGCATCAAGACAATTAAAATGTCAAGTATCCACATGGAATGTTGCCTCCAACAATGTGCATGCATGCAACCACTCCACATGTGTGAATTCCAAGGTAGCCAACTCCATGAATGAATGTGAAATATGCCAAGGATATGGAACATCCAAAATAATGTATTTGATCAATTCTTATCCTTTCATTTCCTTTTTTTTTCTTCCCTTTATTTCCTAGCTTCACCTTGCCTTTGCCTTTCCTTGTGTTCCCTTACCTTTCCTTGCCTTGTATTTCCTTACCATTCCATACCTTGCCTTGTATTTTCTTGTTTTTCCTTGCCTTGGATTTCCATGCCTTTCCGTTCCTTTCCTTAGCATCTCTATCCTTTCCTTCCCTTGCATTTCCATGATTTTCCTTGAATTCCTATGCCTTTCCTTTCCTTTCCATGTCTATCCTTTTCTTTCCATGTCATGCCTTTTCATGCCTTTCCTTTTACATGCCATGTCATGTTATGCCTTTCCTTCCCTTTCCATGTAATGTGCTACATTTTGCATGTCTTTCCATTCCTTTCCTTTCCATGTCATTCCTTACCATTCCTTTCCTTACCTTCACTTTTCACTCCATATCATGTGATTCCTTACCATGTTGGTCCATGCCATGCAATGCCTTGCCTTTACATTTCATGCCTTGCCATGCTTTTCCTTTCCATGTCATTCCTCTCCATGTATTTTCTTTCCTTTCCATGCCATGAATTTCCTTACAATGCCATGTCACACCTTTCCTTTCTATGTGTTGGCACAAGGGCGGACCTAGGGTTCAATGCTTCAACTGCACACCAAAAAAACCCTAACTACTGGCCCTCTCAGAAACACTTGCGAAGTATATGAAGTCTCACCTGAAGTAGAGGTAGGGGCATTATATGACTCAAGTGTCTACAACCTAGATGGGACACAGATCTGTGATAACAATACTTAACAGAGCACTTAGAAAACAATATATTGTAAGTTATGATTATTATTCACATCAGAGACTAACTCTAGTTACAGATCGATGCAGTGACAACTAGGACTAAGCATATCTTACCATTAACACATAACATTAGATTAGATCTAGAATTAATTCATATATAAAGAACTAATCATTAATGGATATTATATGTCATTTATCAAGTACACAATTGATTACACTAAGCAAATAAATACATAAACAACATGATCAACATAGCACAAAACACATCGACATAGGATATGCGTGGTTCACCCCAGTGTGGGGCTATGTCCACCGATATTCTTCTCTTATTATTAGTCTCTTCCAATCTTCTTACATGCACCAAGCCACAAATCCAACTCTGCCTAGGACAAAAAATCTGCACACACCTCGCTAGATCCTCCTTCCCCGAGTTGGATCAAAGAACAAATCCTTACTTAGTATTTCTGCACCAAGCACTTATAAAATGCTTGCACTTATCTCTACAAGACTTAACAAATCTTCTTTCACATAGATATCATTATCACTAAGAAATCAACCCTTCCTTACATCGCCTAGATACTTATTTATACATTACAAAAAGGTCCTAAACATGGGTAATACCCATGGGACGACATCCCATACCTGTTACATAAACCCTAAAACCCAAAAATATAGAAAAAAGGGTGAGATCCTGTGATCTCAGCTTCGCCTGGGCACTCTGTCTTCGACCAGCCTGTCAAAGTCCCAAAAATGGTCAAACATGACCAGCGTTTCCTCAAAACCTGGTCAAGGGCCAATAGGCCCCCAACACTCACCTGTGACTCATCCCAAGTCACTCAAATATGGGAAACTGTGCTTTGAAGGCCTCTATATTAGCTTGAGATTCCTCGACTTGCTTCTTCGCCAGAGCCTCCTGCTCGGTGAACTCCTGCATGACTTTCTCAGTGACAGGCCCCTCCAAGTGTTGTTCCATTATCACAACCACCTGTTTCAACTGTGAGCCTCATTCCTCGATCTCTTCAAAAATTGTGCAGGATTTGTCTTGCACTGGATGTAGTCATTGTGTCACCTCCATAACTCTTCTCTAGATGGTGGTGACCTGCTACTAAATTGCATGTTGCTCCTGTGACCTTTTCATCTTCTCTACTGTCGTAGGCATTCTCGGCTATTCTTGCATAGTGGAAGCTTGTTGCTTCGCCTCTTGGAGGTATGCCTCCAATATCCTCAGATCCATATCTTCTACAAGGCACTCATAAGTCTACACACTGAGTTGCTTGCATTATGCAGCCTGTTGACACTCGAAACTAAAATGGGTTGCAACAAATCAATCTCGAGGCAACCTCGAACCACTTTGGATTGGGAGATGCCCTCCTCCAACCCGAGAGGGATCTCTCGAAAAATGTCACAATATGATTTTGAATAAGCGTGAAAAAGGTGGGAAGATTTGTGGGTAAATGATGGTCTTGTATTTTCAGAGTTTGGGGGTTAAACCAGGGAAATGGTCCAGTGGGCATGGAGTCAAATGAAAACCGAAGAAAGGTGACAATAGAAGAAAACATTTAACTTGTGGAAAGTGAGGTAAAGTAAGTATATCTTTTAGCGCTTTGATTGTCATGATGCGGTAGCGGAAAGAAAAAGGAAAGGCCAATGTAGCAGAGAATATATGTAGAATTATGAAAATGCAGATTGGTCTTACACTCGCTGATAGATGGTGTAGAGGAAAGACAATAAAAAATTACAGAAAACCCAAATCCATTTGTTATAGTAGTGGTCATACTAAAGTATGATGAAGCACATCATCTAGAAGAAAATGAAATGCAATGCAGTCGTGATGGATTAAGGAAGACATAAAAAATATGGTAAAGACAATATCAACTGTGAGTAAGGAACATATATAATGAAATCCAAACAAATTTAACATAGCTGAAAAGAAGAAGAACATGCTGAAAGAAATCAACCGTGATGAATCTCACAGTCACAAGGAAAAATCATCTTTATTACTCCATTAATGGCTTACAAATTAACTCAGCAATTACAAAGAACCCTTCTTGAGAGAGGTTTCCCCCCCAGTGTTGCGCTCATGCACCCCCACCTTTTTTTGTTACATCAACACCTCTTTAATAACTCTCACCCATAATCTGTTACACCACTCAGATCTCTGTGTCTAAAAGAAACATGAAACATTTCACCTTCATGGACTCTGCCTGCTCCCATATGCTCTGCCAGCGTTTTGGAATCGTTTTGATGAGTGGCCAGGGATTTATGCGTTACACTTGCAACTCACCTACCAAAACAACATGATTGATAGGATACGATGGTCTACTTCTTTGGATTTAGAAAACAAACATCACAATGGTCCAAACCCTGCCATTTCTCTGTCGGACCCTTTCGGCTAGCGTTAAATATGCGATGAGACTTTTTAACTTTCAGCAGACCAATTTTCTGTTTCTCTCCGACACCATAAATCCCATGGTCGTTAATTGCATGCCCTTTAACTACAGGTGTTGTTTCATAGATTTCCAAGTTCATTCATGGCAGTCTGTAGCAACGGGAATTCTGAATAGGTGGGGAATCTTTTTCTGTTTGTTTTAATGAATGACTTTCTTCCAATTCAAAATTCCTCGTCGCAATTTGTAATTCTAATAAAATCCCAGCTTATATGATTCGGGACTAGAAGTATGATATCGATAGAAATGTCTTCGGCGATGGTCTTGTGGAAATTGATGTTATCGTCAAATGTCACAAAGGATCCTAAGATCACAGAGCAAAGCCATGTTATTGTGTTCCTGCAGACAGGGAGAAATATGAGTGCCATGTTAAGTTTGAGGGTTTCCACGCTTCCTTTGGCCTGGATTTGGGCTAGTGTACAAGGCTGGTTATACATTTCTTGTTGGGTAACCGCAACGACTTCATTTGCTGCAGCTTTTTCTTGTATAACAGAATCAACTGTATCACCCTTTGCCTGCTTCAAAAGAGTATTAAAATAATATTTAGAAGGGGGTCCGAAAGAAGGTTTTTCCCCTGATTTATCCAGTCTGTCTTTCTAGATAGTCTTTGGAGAAACACCCACATCCAATCCGTGATATTTCATCTCCAGTTGGGAGTCCTCAAAAGTCTGGACCAGACCATCCAAGATCACAATTTTTCTTCTCAAGGCTTCTGGCATATTCTCCAATGGGTTCAAAGGCATGCAATCAATATCCAACACAAATTCAACTCCCAATTATGGTCTGTCAAATTGAACTCTACATCTGTTCCGATTGACTGTTAAGATATTTCCATCATGGACTTCTCTTGATTTTGGATGGCAAGCAATTACACGTTGTCTTACTGATAATGTCCCAGTTAAATCTGTGGGCAAACCATCACAGATTCCAGACCATACATCATTATAGTGCTTTCAAACTGACTCACGATATTGTTCCAATTTCTCCCTTTCTTCTTGAAGGAATTTTTTAGATAGTCGGCGTGGCTTTCCAAGAGAACTGCTTATAACACCCCATTCAACACGAGTAAGTCTACGAACATGCCCAAGACCTGCATGATTTAAGTACTCCACAAACTCATTTCGAGTAAACCATGGCCAGTCAATGGCACTATAGAACCACTCATATGTACACCAACAACGCACCTTAGCAGATGATAAGAAATGAATAAACTTGGCCTTCAAGCTTCATTCCCTGTTTGTGACAGTATGAAGACAAAACACAGTCGCATTGTTTAGTCGTTTAGATTGTTCATTGCATATAAAGTTCTCACATTTATCTGGACATTCCACAGGCTTTGATGCCAGAACATTTTCTAGAGCCATTTTGCGTCTACTTCGAATTTTTGTTGGTAGATTAACCTGACTTGCAGTAGGATTTTGTATTACCGGGTCTAACACAAGCCCACCTGATCTAGTGAGTTCAGGATCTTCAACAGACACAGGAATAGTCTTCACCAATCTACCCTACTTAGAAATGGCTTGTGTGTTTGTTGTTTTCTTTGGATTATTTCAAAACTTTCCTCCGTCTCCAATTGAAGCCTCCATATTTTGTATCTCTCTTGAACAAGTTTCGCCCAATGCCTCCATCTGCTGAACTTTTGGTGTAGTTGGTTTCCTTCTCCTCTTCTTTATGTCAATGAAAATACTGAAATGCCCCCCATCCAGGACAACCTTTATTGCATCTTCATGATGTTTTTCCTTTTTAAGCAGCTCTACACTATTGACAGAAGCCTTGTACAGGGATCTTCTTTCTCGGTTTGATGAAATTCTAGGTTTCTCTTCATGAAGTTCAACTACTCCGACCTGTCATGCATTTCTATCACCCTTTTCTAGTATGACATTGTCCTTATATTCCTTCACCTGCACTGAAGACTCATATTCAATAGTAGGAGATGGCAATAGCCCATTTAGAGATAAATATGCCAAAGTAGCCAAGGCATCTAGCCCAAAATTTTCATCTAGGATACCTTCATCCATTTTCAACCCAGTATGCTTGATTGAAGATACTCCAGACTCATTCCGAGCATATGAACCCTTCAAATCACCATTTTGGATAGGATATTCTCTCATTTGTAATGTCATCTGACTAGGTGTTCGAGAAACCTGAGGAGAGGCTGCTCTCTGTGAAACCTCTGCTAATGTCAATGCAGCTACTTTAGAAACATCATAACCATCATGATCACCATCAAAGGTAGGCTCATGTTGACCATACAACACTTCTTCATAATTCTTCTTTTCAAGTTTGTATGAAACTGGAAAGCGTGGTGTTCTTTTTCCAACAACACGGGGCCTACTACCTCCAGACCTCCTTTTCTTTACAGGGGATGGACAACCATAATTTGAAGGTCCTGATCTACACTGCAACAAATTAGAATAAGATCTGTCAAAGTTATTTTTACTAGTAAACATCTTCTTCAAACGAGTTTTCTTTTGAGGGTGTCCTGATGCTCCAAACCCATCACTGTTGTCCCTGTCACTGTTCCTTCCTTCCTTGGGAAGCACAGTCAATTTTGATATGTGTTACAACATTGGCTCTAGCTAGGGATGGTACTTTCTCGTAAAGTGCCAAGAAAAATAGACCAGGTGGCCTTCATCCAATGGGTGGCCTTAATGTGAAAGCGGTAAATTCTGAGTTCTCCCACCAGTGAAATCACCATCGGAATATTTTAATGGAGTCGCCAGAGCATGTGCAACCAATATTTTCCTATGATCAACTGCTCAACTAGGCCTTAGGACTATGAAAATGTTGTTCTCCCTAGGGATAGATATCAACTTCGAAATCCCCGGCAACGATGCCAGAATGTTGACACTCGAAACTGAAATGGGTTGCAGCAAATCAAACTCGAGGCAACCTCAAACCACTTTGGATTAGGAGCTTCCCTCCTCCAACCCAAGAGGGATCTCTCGAAAAATGTCACAATATGATTTTGAATAAGCATGAAAAAGGTGGGCAGATTTGTGGGTAAATGATGGTCTTGGATTTTCAGAGTTTGGGGGTTAAACCCAGGAAATGGTCCATTGGGCATCGAGTCAAATGAAAACTGAAGAAAGGAGACAATAGCAGAAAACATTTAACTTGCGGAAAGTGTGCCAAAGTAAGTCTATCTTTCAACACTTTGATTGTCATGATGCGGTAGTGGAAAGAAAAAAGAAAGGCCGATGTAGTAGAGAATATATGCAGAATTCTAAAAATGCAGATTGGTCTTACACCCGCTGATAGCTGGTGTAGAGGAAAGACAATAAACAATTACAAAAAACCAAAATCCATTCGCTATAGTAGTGGTCGTACTAAAGTATAATGAATCACATCAGTTAGAAGAAAATGAAATGCAATGTAGTTGTGATGGATTAAGGAAGACATAAACAATATAGTAAATACAATATCAACTGTGAGTAAGGAACATATATAATGAAATCCAAAAAAATTTAACACAGCTGAAAAGAAGAAGAACATGCTGAAAGAAATCGACCATGATGAATCTCACAGTCATAAGGAAAAATCATCTTTATTACTCCATTAATGGCTTACAAATTAACTCAGCAATTACAGAGAACCCCTCTTGACAGAGGTTTTTGCCCCATTGCTGCGCTCATATGCCCCCGCCTTTCTCTGTTACATCAACACCTCTTTAATCACTCTCACCCACAATCCGTTACACCACTCAGATCTCTACGTCTAAAAGAAACATGAAAAGTTTCACCTTCATGGACTCTGCGGATGCCAGATGCTCTGCCAGTGTTTTCGAATCGTTTTGACGAGTGGCCAGGGATTTCTGTGTTACACTTGCAACACACCTACCAAAACAACACGATTGATAGGATACGATGGTCTGCTTCTCTGGTTTTAGAAAACAAACATCACAATGGTCCAAACCCTGCCTGAGCTGAGGATCTGCTACCATTTCTCTGTCGGACCCTTTTGGCTAGCTTTAAATATGCGATGAGACTTTTTAACTTTCAGTAGGCCGATTTTATGTTTCTCTTCGGTGTCATAAAGCCCATGGTCGTTAATTACATTCCCTTTAACTACAGGTGTTGTTTCATAGATTTCCAAGTTCATTCATGGCAGTCTGCAGCAACGAGAATTATGAATAGGTGGGGAATCTTTTTCTGTTTGTTTTAATCAATGACTTTCTTCCAATTCAGAATTCCTCATTACAATTTGTAATTCTAATAAAATCACAGCTTATATGATCCAAGACTAGAAGCATGATACTGATAGCAATGGCTTCGGCGATGGTCTTGTGGAAATTGATGTTATCATCAAATGTCACAAAGGATCCTAAGATCGTGGAGCGAAGCCACGTTATGGTGTTCCTACAGACGGGGAGTAATATGAGTGCCATGTTAAGTTTGAGGGTTTCCGCGCTTCCTTTGGCCTAGATTTGGGCTAGTGTACAAGGCTGGTTATACATTGCTTGCTGGGTAGCCACAACGAATTCATTTGCTACAGCTTTTTCTTGTATAACAGAATCAACTGTATCACCCCTTTCCTTCTTCAAAAGAGTATTAAAATAATATTTAGAAGGGGGTCCGAAAGAAGGTTCTTCCCCTGATTTATCCAGTCTCTCATTCTGGATAGTCTTTGGAGAAACACCCACACCCAATCCTCGAGATTTCATCTCT
>ML815068.1:63992-78510 GCA_009831015.1 Picea engelmannii
CTAAAAAGAAGCATCTAGAGGAAGATCCTTCTAGAAGCGGAAGCTTCTATTAGGTCTTCTTACATCCGCCTTATTCTATTTTATTGAAAGGTCTTATTAATATTGACCTTTATTACATCCGAATACATTGATCTACCTATGTGTGGGTTAGGACGTTAATAGTAAATCAGATGCAGTTTCCTATGATGCACTGCTCTTCTCCTCACTATTGATGTCTTGCACTTCCTCCTTTTTCTTCTTCTTCTTGCCACTGCCCGGTCCATCATGTTCGACCCAAGTAACTAATGGGATTCCAATGGTATTAGGTTTAGAGAGTTCTGCATCCTCCACTGGTACAAGGAATTTTGTAGGCCATTCATTATTTATCTCCTCCATATCTTCCTCGATCAATTTATAGTACTATTGCAGCTCCTCCTTGTTTTCATCCCCACGCATGTTGATATATATGAAGTTTCAGTCTACGTGTCACTTCGTGAGACGCCTGAACCGATGGAGTGTATTTAGCTTCATTTGGGGGAAGGCCTCAATATCCTACTTGAGTTGTAAGTAGTAGGTGTGGATAATCGTAATTTATTTCCATTGCTTCACCATGTCACTCAAATACCACAAGGTGGTGAACCTCATGGCCAGTGGTTCTGATGGTTCAAATTCAGGGAATGTCGCTCCCTTCGTCATCTCCCAAGTGAAAAATTCAATAAGAATCAACAACCAACTAAAGTGGAACTCGTAGCCTTGGTCCTACACTTCATGACAGTCCTTCTCCAACTCATTGACAAGGTAGCTTTCCTAGTTCATCTGCATCCCTTCGACGCACTTCCCTGCAAGGTCGACTACGAATATTGTTACTTGTGTAGGGTGATTCTTTCTAATGAGATTTCCTACTATCAATTGGCAAGCTAGGAACACTACATCGTCCTATATGGAGGATACCTTGTAGCCTCTCTTCCCTTTCTCCACATTGTTATACGCCTCCTTGATGCACTGCACCAAGGAGAAATCTTATGTCTTTCCTGGGTAGAATTTTTGAGGGTCTGAACCCTGCATGCATAGTTTGGTGATTAGGTGGGTCAACGCTAGATCCATAGTGATGTGCCTATCCAACCACATATACCCTCCATGGGAGAACGACAGGAGGATTTTAATGCACGTGTTAACCTTCTGATGTCGGCCAAAGTGTTGGATATTCATTACATTCAAGATCGTTTACCTCATGATCTCCTTGATCCACAGCTGGGGAACTATCTTAGAATTCTTCCTAGTCATTTTCATTAGGTAGTGATGCGATACGCGAATCACATAATTCTTCCTATCACCGAGGTTAAAATCACTTATCTTAAGAGCTGGTATTAGTCCCAATTGTGTTCCTACTGTGCATATCCTCTTCAGGAGGTACGCAGTGATGATTGTGTACTCAAAATATGTCAGGATGTTGTCATGACTCATTCCTCTAGCCAAAGGCAGGATGTATTTGGGAAAGACCAAGGAGATCTACTTCACATTTTCCAAATCATTGCAGTGCTTGCTTCTCTTCTCCATCATGGTTTGGGATGTCCCAAAGTCCAGTCGAGGGGGATGCTTGCAATCTTCCTATCGATGAGGCCTGTGCTCCTGTGGAAATAACCTTCTCATCCATAAGGTTTATTAGGATCTCCTCCACAGACTTCTCTACTGTGTTGTGTTTTCCTGACATACACACTCGTGGTCAAATAACTTGGTTAGGTGAACAGATATTCAATGGCAGGGTCTAGACAACATAGCGCAGTAAGAAAGGAATTCTCTATGAATTTGAATATCTCAACTTGCAAAAAGTAGTTCCGATGCAACATTCAATGGAATAAATAAACAACATAGTAACAAATTCCTCCAACGAATCGAATTGCCTCAATCCATCTGTTATGGCGCGGTTTCAATGGTCTCATGGCGATAGTTCCAGAAATAACTCTGTTTCTAACCATTCTAGGGTGTCATTATAATGGTTAGGACACCTCTAACAGTCATATATCTTCATCATGGCGAAGTGCCATTCTACGTTGTTCTGTTATTCCGACGAGGTTCAAGTTCTTCAAGCTTTCCTTCTGCAAAGTCTTCTTTGGAACATTCTACAGTTTTTATAACTTTTCCTTCTTCTTACTAAGATTTCTTCCCTTCTTTCCTGTGGTCTGAGTTTATGGATTCTTATTTCCATTCTCATTCTTATCTTCCCTTAGCATAGTAACTTCGCACTGCAGAGGGTCTTTCAAAAGGTTCGAGTGTAATACTTATTTTCTTACTATTTTTGGGTGGATGCTCTTCTCTCCTGCATGGATATATTTTTCATGTATTCCTATGTTCTTTCAACTTCGATAGCTAAGTCTTGGGCCCTTAGTTTCTTTGACTTGTCCACTTGTTCTTCTATTAAGTGCATTATTCTCCTATCCATGAAATCCATTAATTCTTTCTTTTTCTGTTATGTGGATACCTCCTCTTCTTTTCTTCATATCTGATCTTTCTCAATACAAGTCTTTTCTAACAAGAGTGAAAAAAGGATCATTGTTCTCAACAAAATTAATGAATTCAAATTCTTCTTCGGTCGATGTTCCATGAGCAATCATAGGTACATTAGTAATTCTTCCACATAGGGTTATCATCTTTCCTTTAAACAATATTATCCTTCTGAATGAAGGAATCATAGCAGGATTTACCAAAACTTCACAAGTACTTTATGGCATAATATTCACATGTGTTTCCTCATATAATACACAATCTATGTCAGAGTCTCATATTCTTTTTTCTATGTACTTCTTTTCTTTTAATATCTCTAGTAAACTGATGTCTTTGTGATCATTCAGGGTTTCTTTCAGCTGTAATAACATAGATTTTGACTTGTTCTAGATTTCTAACATATCCTTAGTTTCTTGACCTTCTTCATGGTTTTCTTGTCTCATGTTCATCTTTTCAACTTTAGAAATCATTATAGGGCAATCCAAAGTATCATGATCAACAACTTTACAACAAAGACAAATAGGACCTACACCAGGGCATTTCTTAGCAATATCTCTCGGTCTTCTACAGCTATAACATAGTTTCAATCCTCTCTTTCTTTTGAATGATCCCCAACCTTTTCGGTACTATGCACTGGGATCACAATGATGGACCTGGAATATGCACAAATTCTTTCTAGGATCCTACATCCACTTGCTAGTCCAAAAGTTATTTATATGCATAGGAATAACATATCTTTCACTATTTCTATCAAATTTATTCAAATCCAATCTTCTTTCTTCTAGTTTTGCCCTAGTTTTTAGACTAGGACCAAATCTATCGAACATACCTCGATTCATACTTTCGAAGTAAAAATTTCCACTTATCTTACCTTTATCAAAATAAAAATCTTTAAGATATTACCTCTTTTCTTCAAATTAGACTTCTCTTTTAGCACAAATTTTAACAAATCAAGTATAATACAATGCACTATAGCGATATATCTACGCACAAAACTTTATTTTTTCTTCAGTTCCCAACAATCACAGTTTTAGGTCTCGGAAATAGAACCATTTGTTGGTATAGGGGAAAACCTAGGGTTCAACACTTCAACAACGCACCAAAAAAACCCTAACTACCTACCCTTTTGGAAACACATGCGAAGAAGATGAAGTCTCACCTAAGGTAGAGCCAAGGGGTGTTGCAGGACTCAAGTGTCTACAACCTCTATGATCACAATACTTAACAAATCACTTAGCAAACAATATATCGTAAGTTATGCCTCTTATTCACATCGTAGACTAACTCTAGTTACAGATTGGTGTAGTGACAACCAATACTAATCATATTTAACAATTAGCACATAGCATCTGATTATATATAGCATTAATTCATATATAAAGCACTAAGCATCAATGGATCTTATCTATCATGCATAGAGAACATAATTGATTACACTAAGCGCATAAATACATAAAAAACATGATCAACATAGCACAAAGCACATCAACATAGGATATAGGTGGTTTACCCCAGTGTGGGGCTTCATCCACCAATCTTCTTCTCTTCTTATTAGTCTCTTCCAATGTTATTACATGCACTAAGCCACAAATCCAACTCCTCCTAGGACAAGAGAGTTGTGCAAACCTTGCTAGATCCTCCTTCCCCAAGTTGGATCAAATAATAAATCCTTACTCCGTCTGTCAGCACCAAGTACTTATAAAACACTTGCACTTAGCTCTGCAAGCCTTAACACATCTTCGTGCACATATTTATCATTAGCACTAAGCCATTGACCCTTCCTTACATCGTCTATCTACTTATTTATACATTATGGAAAGGGCCTAAACATGGGTAAGACCCATGGCCTGACATCCCATACCCATTACATAAACCCTAAAACACAAAAATCCTGCAAAAAGGGCGAGATCCCGCAATCTCCACTTCGCTGGGCACTCTGTCTTCGACCAACCTCTTGAAGTCCCAAAAATGGTCAAACATGACCAATGTTTCCTCAAAACCTGGTCAAGGGCCAACATTATGCCATGCCATTCTTTTCCTTGTCATGTCGTGCCTTTCCTTTCCTTACCATGTCATGCCTTTCCTTGTCATGACATGCCTTTCCATGCCATTCCATTTCTTTCATTTCTATGCCTTTCCTTGTGATTCATTTTCATGCCATGCCATGCCATGCCATTCCTTGTCTTTCCTTTCTTTTCCATTCCATTCCATGACATGTTGTTCCTTTCCATTCCATTATTTTCCTTTCCTTCACTTTACATTCCATGTTATTTCATCCCATGTCATGGAATTCCTTTCCCTTCCATGTCAAGCCTTGGCTTACCATGCCTTGCCTTTCCTTTCCATGCCATGCATTGACTCTCCATTCCATACCATGACATTCCTTTCCTTTCCATGTCATTCATTTCCTTGCCTTTACTTTCCATGCCATGACATGTCATTCATTTTCATGCTATGCCTTGTCTTTTCTTGACTTTCCATGCCATGCCTTTCCTTTCCATTCCATGCCATGCCTTCGTCACCTCAACAATATAGTCATTTGTATATTGCATAGCTCATATCCATGCACATACATTACAAATTTCATATGAGAATCCTTATCTGTATTAATGTTCAATTAATAAATGTGTGTTTATTTACACAATGCCTTGCATCTATTATACATTCACAACATAATTTTGAACTAGTATCCACATACCAAAGTTCAACCTTTCAATTTGCATCTTTAAACAAATACCATTACTATAATCATCATAAATATATAACAATAAAAATAATATCCCACAACACATAAATACATCCATATGTATCACATAAACAAATAACATAACTATCATCACCCTAAAGATATAACAATAAAAATAATATCCCACAACACATAAATAATATCCCACGACACATAAACCCAACAAATACTAATCAAGGAATCACTAAGTTAATTAAACTTCAAATTTGTAAACTTCTAAGGCCAAAATATAGGTCGTCACATTTACAAATCCCTAGAACACCACTATGATCTAAAATAGGCTAATCCCTCCTTGCATGTCTTTCCATGTAACTTCCCATTTTAACCTATACAACAATAAATATATCTTTACATAAAATAATGAAAGGAAAAATTCAAATCAAAATGTGGATTGCAATGAAACAATAATCACGAAAAAAGGAACATTTCTCATCCCAATAAATAAAAAAACAAATATAGGGACATATAACTTAACTTTATCTCAAAAATTTCCTTTCCATCCAATTAAGTGTTTTTTTCCTTTCCATGTCATGACATGCCGCACATTTCCTTTCCATCTTTCCTTTCCATTCCATTCTATGCCATTCCATTCCATGCATTTCCTTTAAATTTCATGCCTTGCCTTTCCTTTCCATGCCTTTCCTTGACTTTCCAAGCCATACCTTTCCCTTCCATGCCATGCCTTTCCATGCCTTGTCTTGCCATGTCATGCCTTACCTTTTTGTACCATACCATTCCTTTCCTTTCCATGTCATGTCTTGTCATGCCTTTCCTTTCCATGTCATGTCTTTCCATGCCTTGCCATGACATGACTTTCCTTTCCATTCAATGCCATGCATTTCCTTGCTATGTCATTTCATGCCATGCCATACCATGGATTACCATTCCATGCCATGCCTTTCCATGCATTTCCTTGGCATCCATTGCCTTTTCATTCCTTGTATTTCCTTGCCACCCCATTCCTTTCCTTGCCTTACCATGCCTTGCCTTGCCTTTCCATGTAATGCCTTTAATTTCCATGACATGTCTTTCATTGTCATTCAATGCCTTTCACTGCCATGCCATGCCATTCCTTTCCTTGCTATTCCATGCCATTCCATACCATTCTTTGCAATGAATCACTAATATAACTAAAAATAAAATTTCTAACTAAATCCACAAATAATAATAAATTAATCACTAAGATAACTAAAAATAAAAGTTCTAACCTTCTAAGGCAAAAACATAGGTCATTACATTTACAAATACCTAGAACACCGCTATGATATAAAATGGAATAATCCCTCCTTGCATTTATTTTCATGTAGCTTTCCATTTTAACCTATATAAATATATCTTTCCATAACATTATGCAAGGAAAATTTCAAATCAATATGTGGATTTCAATGAAACAATAATCACAAAAAAAGGAATATTTCTCATCCTGGCCTTTCTATGCCATTCTATTCCATGCCTTTCTATGCCTTTCCATGCCTTGTCATGACTTTCCATGCCTTTCATTTTCTTTTCGTTCCATGCCTTGCCTTTCCATGCCATTCCTTATCTAGAAATGACATCCCATGCCATGCCTTGTATTTCCTTTCATTTCCATGGATTGGATTTCTTTTCCTTGCCATGCCATGCCATGCCTTGCCTTTCCAAGCCATGCCTTGCCTTCCCATTCTATTCCTTTCCTTACCATGTCATTCCATTCCTTTCCATGCCTTGCCTTAACTTTCCATGACATGTCTTTCCTTTTCATTCCTTGCCTTTATATTCCATGCCAGACCATGTCTTGACTTGACATGCCATACCATATATTGGCATGCCTTGTCTTGCCATGCAATTCCTTGAATTACCTTTCCATGCCATGTATTTCCTTTCCTTGCCATTCCATGTCATGCCTTGCCTTCCTTGTCATTCCATGCCTTGCCATTCCTTGTATTTCCTTGCCATGCCTTATCATTCATTTCCTTTCCTTTCCATGACATGGATTTCCTTTTCATTCCGTCCCATGACATTACTTGCCATTACATGCCTTGCCATGTCTTCCATTTTCTTGTCTTGTCATTCCATTCCTTGGTTTTCCATTCCATTCCATGTCATCCCTTGCATTTACTTGCCTTTCCATTTCATTCCATTCCTTGCATTGGCTTGCCTTTCCATTCCATGTCTTGCCTTTCCAATCCATGCCTTTCCTTTCCATGCCATGCCTTGCCTTTCCATGTCATGGCATGCCTTGTCTTTCCATGCCATGCCATGTGATTCCTTATATTGCATTGTCTTTCCATTCCTTTACCTCACTTTCCATGTCATTCCATTCCTTGCCTTTCCTTTCCATGCCATGTCATTCCTTTCCTTTCCTTTCCATGCCATGCCTTAGCTTTCCAATCCATGCCTTGTCAATCCATGTCTTACCTTCCCATGTCATGCCTTGCCATGTCATGCCTTACCTTGTCATTCCATGTTTTTCCATGCATTTCCTTAACATTCCATTCCATATGATACCATGCCATGCCTTGTCTTTCCTTGAATTTCCTTGCATTTACTTTTGTTTCCTTTCCTTGCCATGAAATGTTATTCGTTGCCTTGTCATGTCATGTCATGCCTTGTCTTTCCTTGACTTCCCATGCTATGTATTTCCTTGAATTTCCATGCAATTTGTTGCATTGCCTTGCCTTTCCTTGTATTTCCTTTCCTTTACTAACCACGATTAATCTAACATGTACTTTCATTATGATATTCATAAAACAAATTGTTTGTAAAAATAGAATTATTTTCATCATTATACCAGATTTCTTGTCCAAGTTTCCCACAAGAAATTTGTCTCTCTAATCATGTACACCATTAAATTATTTCGAAAGTAAATTAACTTATAATAAAAAACATTTCAAGTTAATTTATGAAAAAAATAATTACATTCATGTATCATACTTTTTTTTTCCTTAAAACAAACAATGTTTGTACTAAATAAACAATTTCAGTACCTACAAATTAAAATCAAAGGATTCATTAAGCATGTACTTATACAACTTGGTATCCCATCTATGTTAGATAAAAACACTTGCATCAGAGTTTCAATGTCATAACATAATATTTCTTTATTCATATACCTTAGGTATCTTCATATTTGTGAAACATGGATTATCATAATTAATAGGATTTAAATAGAAAGGAATGTCACTAAATAGGTTTTTGTTCCATCCTTATGGTGTAGTCTCATTATTCGATTGATCCACAATTTCTTTTGGATTGCATGAAACAAAAACATAATATCAAGGCCTTATTTAAAATCAGAAATAAAAAATAATCTTTAAATTGAATAACGTTTATAACATGATATAGCATGTAGACCTAAACCTTTCCTTGCCTTTCCATGTCTATATTTGCTTCGAATTGTAATTTATTACCTTGGATTGACTTGCATTTTGAAGCCTTGAATTGTCATCCCTATACCTATACATAAACCTAGACATTTCCTTGCCATGCCTTGCATTGTCATCCCTAGACCTACACCTATACCTAGACATTTCCTTGCCATTCCTTGCCTTGTCATGGCTTGTATTTCCATTGTATAAGTCATGGTCTATGTTATGGTATAGCTCATGGTAATTTTGTAGGTATAGGTCTTGGCACATGAATAATTCTAGGTCATGGTTTAGGTCTAGGCCTAGGTATATGTCATGGTCATGGTTTAGGTCTAGGTATATTTCCAAGATGTAGTTGAATGGATTGAGGAGGTAAGTTTCAAATCGTGATAAAACTCAAACCAAGACTTAGATGGATGGACCATCTATTTCATTAGATCCGGGTCATTGATTTTCATCTAGTGGGGCCCCTACATTGTCATTCCATTGTTGGGAAAATAATTTGTTGGAGGATCATCAAGACTAGGGTTTTTCTCAATGAGGAATAGTGCAATTCTTGAATAATAAGATGATTTTCAAAAATACTATGCCAAGAAATTATGGGTAGCATGGTCATCTGGGACATGGACAAACAAATGTGTATGAGCTTATGAAATTTGGTTACACTGCTCGGTTTGGATTTTATGCCCCRGAACCAAAATTTCAACATTAAATGGATTGAGGAGATGAGTTGTAACTCGTGATAAAACTCTAATCATAACTCATATGGATGAATCTTTAGTTGCATTGAATCTGCAGAACTKAGTTTTAGCTAGTGGGGCTCCTCCACTATTAGTCTATTTTCGGAAAAAGAATTTGATGGGGGATCTTCGGAACTAGGGTTTTTTTGAATGAGGCATAGTGAATTTTTTTAACAAGAGGTCTATTTTTAAGAACAATATGTGAGGATTGTGTGGGTGGTGTGATCACATGGGCCTTGGACAAACATACTGTTGGGAAACTAAGAGGGGGGGGTGCATTAGTTGTTATTGTGCTTAAATAATTGTGCCCATTTTAAATCTGATTACAAAGCACTCAATGATGATCACAATAATTAATTCAAGTAATAAATAGAGTATTCACCATCAATCACACACATGAAACACACAAAGATAGATATTTCCCAAGCAAAACCCATAAAGGGAAAAACCTCTTCTTCTTCATATGATAAGTAATATTTATATTCTATACATTATCATTCTTATGAGCTCTAACTCCTTTTGAGGCTACCACCTCTATTTTGCAAGAAAAAACTTATTGAGAGAACCAACTCTCTTGTTTCTCTAGAACCCACTAGAAGGAAGAAACTACTCCCTGAGTGTTCCAGAACCAACTTCTAGTTACATAGGAACCAACCTGTATAAAAAAGAACAATAGTTCTCCCTTACGCCACCCTTCCACCCTTGTTTTTATAGATGCAACCAGATGGAAGCTACAACTCCCTGTGTTCAAGCACCCACTTGAAACTTTGAGGACAAAAATCCTCCCTAGCACCTCCCTACCACCCTGATTATAAATATTTTCTTCTCATAAAGTTATTATAGAGATACAAGATTTATCAATGGCTTACCAATCACATCACTGTTATGCTACACTACTCTGCTTTGACTGCATCAGTGTCTTCCTTCTTGCATCCCCTTGCGCTTTCTATTCCTCTGCATTTTGTGATCTATGCAACATTTCCCTTCTATGTGCTATGCCTCTTCTGTGTGCTTCAGTTCTTGCACATAGCATGCTTCTCCCTGCATGAATAAATCACACCCTAAAAACCAACTAGCTACTCTCTGTTCTACGTCTATTTATCATGCCAATTCCTCTACTAGATCCTTCATGCAACTCATTATATTCTTTGGTGGTTATATTGAGTATGTTCATTATCAATGGCTTATCCTAAGATTCTCTGCCTTCTCTGGCAATGAAACTCTTCGTCTTCTCTGTCACAGTCAAGCTTTATCCTCTCTGTTGCAGTTACAGACTTTGACACTTTTCAATCTGTCAATTGTATCTATGATGAGTCTTCATTCCACTAGAAGTTACCTCGAGACTCTTCAACTTCTTTGGTGATCACCCTCCAACTCCTCAAGTTCTCTGGCCGATACAATCAGTTCGTTCTAGTAGTTACAACCAATAAATTATGGCTTCTTTGGCTTCTAAGCTCATTCCTTCATGTGACCACTAGCGGTGACCAAACGCCTATTCAAAAGATGTTTTCCTAGATTTGTTTAGTGAGTGGTAGCTCCTTTTCATGATATGACCTTGGGATATGAAATTCACATGAACATGCGATTGTGAGCATGTCCATAGGCGGTTTGAGGGAAACCTTTTTTTTGCCCCACAATTCACTATGAACCTCCATGCATCCTTTCCCAAAAACCGTGTTTTCAAATGCGGCCCACTCATGAAAAATTAAGTCCCAAGCATGTTATGGACCTACAATGGAGAAAAACCATCGATCTCATGATCTTGAAGGTGCTCCTGAACAGATGGTTCAAATCTATCCTCTCAAGTCTGCGGACCAGATCACACCTTCCTACATCAACAACTATGATCAAATCACAAACTCCCGTTTTAGGTGTTTGAACATGAGCCAACACCAACTCTTCCAACTCCAGATATCTGAAATACTCTGTGTCAAATGAACGGTCCACGATCATCTATGATCTGACGACCCAGATCTTTTCAAGACATCACATTTAGTGAAGTTGTGCTGCGAGTTGCCTCGATTCTCCCAGCTCGCAAAACTCTGAGGTGGATCCTAGAAATGCTAGATACTTATCTTCTCTTCATTAATGTGACCACCAGCTGTGACCAAGGTCCAAGCAAGAGGGGTGCGTCACTATTTCACATATCACGAAACCTAGTTATGATTTTCCTCGAAACTCCCAACTCACGAAACTCTGAAATGCTTCATATGAGATCAACGGTCAAGATATCTCCCTCTAATCGACAACTATGATCAAATCGCGACTTCTCATTTCACGAGTTCCTACAAATCTCACCTTTGACTTCTCCAACTCGCGAGTCAGGGAAATGTTGATCTCTCACCATGTGTTCTCTGGATCCAATGGCTCAGATCATTTTGCGAGTTCCTAGAACTCTCATGTTTGAATTCTCTAGCTTGTGAGTCAAGGAAATGTTTATCTCTCGCCATGTGTCCTCTAGATCCAATGACTTAGATCGTTTCGTGACTTCACATTTCGCAAGTTCCTACAACTCTTACCTTTGACTTCTCCAGCTTGCGAGTTAGCGAATTGATAATCTCTCACCACGTGTCCTCTAGATATAACGACTCAGATCATTTTGTGATTTCACATTTCACAAGTTCCTACAACTCTTTCCTTTGACTTTTCTAGTTCGCAAGTCAACAAAATGATGATCTCTCACCATGTGTCGTCTGGCTCTAACGGTTGATATCTCATCACGATTTCACATTTTGCGTAGTTGGAGGATGGCTCTTAGTCATTATCCTCTTCATAATTATTCTGTATCCAACGGTTGTTGGTCCTCGCTGCTCAGATCCAACAAATCATATCTGTACTTCTCCTCTGTGCTTCCTCTGGTCATTGGACTTTGATATAATGGACATCGGGTATTCGGGATTGGTGATCCAATGACCACTGTCACTCCTCCTCCTAAGCTTACACATCCTCCCGAATTGTAAGAATTTCTAAGTGTCAAAGGTTTTATGAGTCCTGATGACTTTGGGTCTCATCTGCGTTTCTGAGAAATATATCTTGCATGAGCTTTGGTAATGTAATTAACCTCAGTCCTGGCACAGACTTGCATGTGCAACTCTACGTTATTCCTCATGATCTTCTCGATATTTCACTTTTGTGTCTTCACTGATGTTATTGCCATGCACACTCTACCTGTAAACCTACCAACATCGTTGTTGTTCTTGTCATCAATGAAAACAACACTCTACCTGTAAACATGCTAGCAATGTCCCCCTTTGCCATTGATGGAAACCCTGAACGGCTACACTATTCTTCTTAGACCTCCAATTGTAGAATCCACACCTTTTCTCCCACTTTGACAACAATGTCAAAGAAAACATGCTCCCCCTGAGTTGTTGCAGTATTTTTTGAAGGTATCATATATTCAACCAACACATACTCCCCCATGACAGGATGGACTCTCTTAGGTTGATAATGGGTTCACACCCAACTTCTCGCGTAGATACTCAAACTGATATTTTGCAAGTGGTTTAGTGAAGATATCAACGGTTTAGTGAAGGAATATAATGCAAAGAAACAACAGTGTTGGTCACTTGTTTCCTCAAGAAATGATACTTGATGGGAATATGCTTGGTCTTGGAGTGAAATACAAGATTCTTGGACACACTGATTGCACTAGTATTATCACAATGAATTGGGATCAGTGTGGTATATTTTACCTCCAAGTTTGCAAGTGTCTAGATCATCCATAATAATTGGGTACAACAAGTGGAATCTGCAATGTACTCAGCTTTTGTAGTCGATAAGGAAATGGAACCTTGATTCTTGATCAACCATGATATAAGGAAATCTCCTAATAATAATGTACTTCCACTCGTGCATTTCCTTTCATCCATGCAGTTAGCCCAATCAACATCTAAATAGACTGATAGTTGAAAATTATGATTCCTAGGATACCATAGGCCATAGTTCATTGTTCCTTGCAAGTATCTGAATATTCTTTTGATAGCTAACAAATGACTCTGTTTAGGTGCAGACTGATACCTTCCTACCATTCTAAAAACATGCATTATGTCTGGACAAGATGTTGTGATGTACAATAGGATGCCTATCATAAACCTATATGAATTCTGATCAACATCAGGCGATTCATCATCCTTACTTAACTTACATCCAGTGACCATAGGTCTACTGATAGGTTTAGAATCTTTCATTTGAAACCTTTTCAACATTTCTCATAGATATTTTTCCTAAGAAAGAAATATCTCTTTAGCCTTCTAAGTAATTTGCAGACCAAGAAAAAATGGCAGTTCCCCTATCATAGACATTTCAAATTCACACTGCATGGCAAAATCAAACCATTGCACCAGTGAAGCATTATTACTACTGATGATGATGTTATCTACATAGACCAATGCAATGAGAAAATCATTACCCTTTGTTTTGATATATAGATAGTTGTCAATGGTTCCCCTCTTGAACCCTTTGTCTTGAAGATATGTATCTTGTCTATGATACTAGTCACGAGGAGATTTTTTCAACCCATATAAGGCTTTCTTCAACTTGTAGACAAATTCATGGTTATCTAACAGTTGGAAACCCTCTGGTTGTTCCATATAGACTTCCTCTTTTAGATGTCCATTTAGAAAATATGACTTGACATCCATTTGATAGACTTTAAACTTCTTATGACAAGCATAGGAAAGAAACATTATAATAGCTTATAATCTTGCTATAGGAGCAAATGTTTCATCAAAGTCCATTCCTTCTATTTGAGCATATCCTTTGCAGACCAATCTAGCCTTATTTCTTACAATATTTCTTTGCATGTTCATCTTATTTTTGTAGACCCATTTGGATCCTATTACATTTTTATTTGTTGGCCTAGAAACAAGTTCCCAAGTGTAATTCTTTTCAATCTGGTCCAGTTCCCCATTCATTGATTTTAACCAGTTTACATCTTCACTGGATTCATTGAAGTTCTTGGGTTCTACCATGGATATGAAGGCTATATGTGATTGCTCGATGTTTTTGATTATCCTTCTCCTGGTTTGTACACCTTTGTCTTTATCACCAATTATCTAACTTGCAGGATGATTCTTTTGAGTAATTCTAGAGGAAGAATTTGATGTTGTCTGTTGATTTGAGTCTGCCTGAGTATTTGCATCCTCATCTAACTGTTAAGAACCAAACATCAATATAGCATGGAAAAACCTCTGAAAAAGTAC